>UZAE01012016.1:62668-101883 GCA_900617975.1 Rodentolepis nana
TTTTAGTTGACTTCAAGCTTCACATAGGGGAGGAGGAAAATCAAAGTGAGAAGAATTCAGGAGGGGGGATAGAAGAGTAATTCACAGAAGTAAAAGAGACAGAAAGGCTCAGAAAAGGTAAGATGAGTACTGTGTAGGGGTCGAATATGACATACAGTGGGGATGATGGTTGTTTGAAGTGAGAAGTCAACTGCCGGTTAATAGACTTTTTTGCCGTATTATTATGCGCTGCCCAGGGTGCACCACGAGGAGGTAAGTCTATCCCACACCCCGCGATCAATATATAAGTTTCTTCATTTATTTCATTGGTTGTACGATCATTCATCAAGTAAAAGGTATCAGGAGAAAAAATAATAGCAAATTGAATGATACATAAGTAGGTCTTAGGGATGTCTGATTACTCAGGTATATTTTTCCCCTAAAGCAGTTTTAAATCTGTTAAATCTGTGCATATCTTTTAAAGCGTATTCATATATTTTATGCCACTAAAGCACGACTCAATCAACCCCCCCCCCCAGCACACCCTCACCCCCATGATGTTCATATTTTTCCCTGCCTAAGTGAAAATTGCAACACGTGTAGAAATACAATTAACACAATTACATGACAGACCACATTGCACATCCAGGGTTCTGATTTCAAGCGGCAAAACCGCGATCACAGCGTTTGAACGCCCCATATATAACTAAGAGCAATTGGGGCAGCTGTGCATGTATTTACAAACCAACACTCTCGCCAACATCTGCCAATTCTATTAATTACTTCAGTTAGGAAGCTTCACACTTTCTACTTCATTAGAATAAAGATTTTTAAAGTATTTACTACCGTGTCTACTTGTTTCATGGTTTTGAGGAGATGTAATATTGCAAATATCGAGCATTACTGGGATTGAACTCGAAGTGGCTTTTCTGTGTCCTTGGGTTTTTACCAGTATTAGCCTGCGTAGATCAAGCCAGGGCAAAAACCACTTGATTGACAAACAGACACTGGAACTAATATTTAGCGCAAATGGCTGAGCTTTCTATTAAGAGATAAACAATGAAGAGAGCACAGGGGAGGGGGGAACACATGTAAGTAAATTTAGCGGGAGTTAGACATCAATACACTATGAGGTCTAGTAAATCAAAAGCTATGGATTCAGTAATTAGCTAAGCACCTTTAAATATCATTATTATCTTTGGCAAAGCTATTAAAGTTAATTAGGGAGGGCGAAGAAACCGGAGTTGTTGGGGGGGGGGGGGGGGGGGGGGGGAGGAGGAGGTCAATAATAATATTTATTTAAATCCTGGAATCCCACAGCTGTTCACTGTTTACATGAGATATGATTCAATTCATTGCATCTTAATGTCCCTCAGTTTCAAAGTTGAGTTCATCCTTGAAATATTTAGACCACATTGGTCAATTGTTTTAATTGGCTGGTTGATGATATCACTTTGATGCATCACTACACTTAACAACCAAAAACGTGCAGAATAGACTAATAAAAATATTTGAAGTACTGCGAAATTCCCGAAATAGTTATAGAAATTACCAAGAGCCTCGTTGGTAGTGAACTGATGGAATGGATACCTATACAGTTTTTTTTAAATTAAAATAATGCGTATTATGCTGAACTTTATTAAGATTTACAACTATTTCAGAAAAAATCTGTTTCCCCAATCATAATTTTGTCTATTGTTAATAAGAAGCAAACCTCGATATCTTATTATGACGTAATGATGAGCTAAGCGAAGCCTCAAAACCCACCAGTTATCGTTGAAACGAACATTTTCAGTATATGGGCACAATTTTTATGGAAAAATGATTTTATTTGGTATTACTATAGAGATGGAACAACTGATTTTTCCATTTTTAATATTACACTGGTGCAAAAAAACATTTTACAAAGTTTCAGTATTTTGAAAATTTCACCATCCAAAGATGATAGGAGAATTTAAATCAGGCACGTTATTGTTTATTTTTAACTTTAAAAAACCTGAGATATTACGAGTGTTACCTTGCTCAATATGAACACAATCGGAATGGTTGGCTGCTTCATTACTGTTGCTACTGGTAGTGACCTCGGGAGCAACATGACCAAATGCTAAAAATTTAATTTATTAGGCCTTCATCTCAGTGCCTTCGAGGAAACTAGCCAACATGTCATATATATACAAGAGTGGTTATATGATAATCGGCAAATTTACAAACTAACAGACGCCCAAATAGAACCAGACGTCAAGGTGTCAAAAGCACAAAAGTATACTATATGTTTCCTAGTGGGAAAATTGTGAATGCCAAACAGAATGTCGGCTGCTTAATCACCATTAACGACTAATGGGTGGTTGACGCTTTTTCGCCTAAGCATAAAATGACTCCCCAGAATTGTTATAAGCGATGAAAAGACGGAAATCTCTACATACTCCTATTGAAATGAAGTTATCTTTAATTAACAGTTACCAGTCTTCAAAAATCAGTTCCCCCCCTTCAATTCAACAATAAGAAGTGCCATAAGTTAATGAATCAGAGCAGTCCTGAAAACAAGGAAGTGTAATTCGCATAACCAGTGAACTAAACGATGCCTAACAAACTTCATTTTTTTAGAAAACACGGTTTCCTGAGGGAAAACCTATAATGGTGTAGAGGAAATTGGTAATGTGAGCACTTTTGAGTAATAATAAGTGCGTTCAGCTACAGAATATTGAAATGATTAAACTAGTTTGGCAATGGATGCGGAGATTTCCTCCATGCAATTCCGAATTTCGCATGTTCACTAATTATTTCAAAGGAATACAATCAGTTGTTACTTTAAAAGTTTTTTTTGATAAAATTTGCATTTACTCGAATTTAAAAAATGTTGAACAACAATCCCATGTGTACCGTTTCAACCACTCTTGTCTTTCTAAAAAGTAATAACATTTGGAAGTTGGACAGTGGAAATCCTTGTGGAACGTTGCAAGTGGGAGACAATAATCCCCTTTTCCCCAGTCGTGTCCCCAGTTGCCCACTTTTAAGTTACTTTATTAATTCCCAACTACTGGGCTAAAAGCGAAAGTCTGGGACAAGTTTCACCTCTACAAATTCTTCTGTGCATTTGACTTATTACTGGTAGAACTTACAGATGGGATAGGAACAAATTATTCAAAACGCCCGAAAGGTTTCAGGGATTAATGAAAGGCTATAATCAGATTAATTATAACTTGAGGTCAAATTTTCCCACTCTCTAAATCCTGCATCATTACAACCCTCTCGACCCTTCTCAAAAGTTGACTTTCATCTATATTCTTCAATTAAATCAAATAGTTTTAGCATCTTCTTTCTAATGAATTTAAAATAATTTTTTAACCTAGTTTGGACCAATACTTGCTTAACGTGAATTATATAAACACCTGCTGTTGTACATTAAATTCAAGTTTTGGTAAAGAACCACTCAAGTCAAAGGAGGCTGTTCATCTTGCTCTGATAAATGCTCGAGATATCTTGTTAGTCTGATTGTCGTGTATAATCCTTCAAATAGTACATTTTACTCTAATGCGATGGAGGTTGATATCCAACTAGGTTTTGCACCAATTTGCATTCAGACAACAAAAATCTCACGAAGCATTAATCTTCGCGGCTACTTGACTGTGCATTCTCTAGTCTCAAGTCTCAAGTCTGCGCGCGAAGTTGGTTCATCTCTAAGTGCGGTTAAACATCTCTCATGTCTTTTCCACACCTACGCTTTGAATGTAGTGAAAATCTGGAAAGTTCAAAAAAATCCATTCAACTTCAACTTAAACAAATGTGGCATGTTTTTATGCAGTTTTCGGCTGACTAATGAGAAAGTCTTAAAAATTGGTGATAGGTCCACTGCTTAATGTAAGTCATCTAATTCTCTGAATTTAACTTCCGCCCACTGAGCTTAATTTGTGTTAGTGATTTTGCTCTATATCTAAATTATCTGCCGTTGTGATTTGCTTCTCAATTTTTACCCATTTAATTAACACTCTTCAAGGACACACTCCTTGGATTTCGAACAGTTCATTGATTTTCATTGATGTCTAATACTTTTAGAGTGAGTTTACACACCAAATGAACTTAAAATCGTGTCAACTAATTACATATTATCTTACAAAATCTGTACCTAAGGAACAAACCTAAGGCAGCAAAATCTTCATTCGGAAAGGTGAGGAGTAAATGAGGTAGGTCATTACGGAACCAATCACTTTTTTGAGCAGTGGTTTTAGAAGCAAAAACGTGCCAAAGAAAACATTGCGGTCACCCTAGTGGAAATAATCTTCCACACACATCGTTTGAAGGCATTAATCATGACAAAAGCAAAAGCCGGACTTTGTTTCACGCACTATCTATGAGAGAGTGATTATTATAGGCAAACTTTTGTGCTTTTGCGTGTCTGTTTCCCGCGCGCGCGCGCGTGTGTGTGTGATGTGTGCAACCATTATCAGGGGCAATAAGTTGGCAGCAAATACCCCCAAGAGGGTGCCACCTTCTTCCCCCACCCCCCTTTACTTTCCACATCCACCCTGCTTATGGGATTATCCCGTTCCCAGAAGCAGTCTTGACTTCACGGAGTAACCGCTGATTTGTAGGCCACACACGCGCACACACACATAGACAGACATGAGGCGTATCCCTTTCGATTCCCACATGTCATCGTGATATTTAGAAGGAGACGTTGTGGTTTTGTGCTTATCCTTCCAAAAAGAAACTGGCATGGCTTTCACTTGGATTTCCTTCATTTATCTCTGTGGTGCAAAACGTGGCAGTGAAAATTTTCACCTTCCTACTGTAAAATTTGCTTTCAACGCTCCATCATAAAAAGCGATGTTGGCGGATTGACAAGCCATGAGAATTTCCTTTACCCAGTATATCTGGATAGGTGGAGAAAAATGGTATTTTCCCTCACAGATTTTAGCGCAATCGCGCACTTTAAATGGGTAAAACTGTGACTTTGGAGAACATTTGAACACCTTACTTACCAGAAGCCACAGAGATCAAAAAACCATGAAAAAGAATTGAAAAATTGTTTAATTTTTTCTAACGGATGTTTCGATGGTAATTTTTAAGTTTTGGATTTTGTATTTAGTAACAACCTTGGTAAATCATTAAGTAAAAATAAAAAGATACATTTTCATAAATTACTTCACGACGAATAAATTTATTAAAACAAATTTGCCATTGGCGTTTGAGGTTTCATTAAATTGAAATTAAAAGTAGAATGATCGAATTTGGTGATGTCCCAATTCTTTGCTCCCAGTGCAATGAGCAAATGTCCCAAAGTTCGAAGCAGCTACTTCACAGAACCAGGAGCTCCACACTTGAAGTTGAATCAAACAAAACGTTTATTTTAACGCCGTAAAAGTGGCTCTTTTAAAACCCCATTATATTTACCCTATATAAGTGAAATAGGATTTATGTTTATGAAGGTGGAAATTTTTTTAGAAGAATACAGTTAAAGTGACTATTTTAATTTCGGAAGTTACTGGAAGATGCTAGATAAAAACAATCAAATTTAATTTATTACATACATAAATATATTTTGAATGGAAAAATAGAGTGATCGAATACATTTTACCGAATGGTTTTTTTATCCCAAGGATGAGTCAAGTGTTCAGTTAAAATTTCAAATGCCTCTTCGTCACATTAGTGATATCAGTGACAACGAATGATTAGAACCCACGGGAACCATGAAAGACAATAACTTGTTTCATGTGAATTCGAGCAGTCAGCAAAATAAGGGGATTAACGTTTCCGCTCAATGTTCCCTGAACTGCAGAGTTGCTATGGGGACTACGAGGTCACCGCAACTAATAAAATCAACTTAATAGACAATATGATCTGATTGCGCTTATACAGCACATTTCCTCGAGGTCTGTCTGTGGAATAAAGTGTTTGAACATCTTGGCATCACAATGAGGTCTTAGTCATCACAACTATTATTAATTTTTCCAGACTCAACCAAGAGGTTTGCACTGAATGAAGACCTTTGGTACTACAAGATCTTACAAATAGGTGTCACAGAGGCACTAGTAGTAGTGAAGTCCTGGATAAGGAATGAGGGTAATCGAGAATAGGCTATTTGTTCGTGAGCAACAGAATTAGACACATGTGAGTAAATCTTACGATTACGTCACTCATAATGTTTGACCTACGAACTATGCCCCCCCCCCTCCTCCAACTCTCAATCCAATGGACTATTGTGTGGGCACTGGTTGTTGTCGAGAAAGTCACTGATTATCCTGCATTTACTGAGAAGACCAACCAATGAAGTGCCAGAATGTAAGCAGTTTTAGTGACCTTTGTGGGATAAGGCGTGAAATCAGCTTGCTACAGATTCCTATGCCTGAAAGGGCTTGGGCATTAGTGTAATCAAATTTCTTTTAAGCTTAGTTAGTTTTCGCAGTTACCACTCGCTTTGTTTTCATACATGGGACTTCCGAATCAATCCAATCCCTCCCCCCCCACACAATATCCATAAGGAAGTAACATTAGTTCAATTAATATTTCTGTAAATAATAATTAACAAATTCATGTGATCTATTAATAAATAACCCTAAGAACTATTTTCAAGCAATTTAGTATCACTTTGTTAGAATATTTACATTCGTTTGATTAAACTTCCGGTTTAACGATGACGAAAATTCTTACTTTAACAATATGTGATATATAATTTTCTACATATTTTACTCTTTTCACTAGTTTTTTAATAAATAATCTAAGCTTACCTAATGAAATGCTTCATGATTTGACATTTGGGATTTAAATAATAACCTTCCATTTTTAACTTGATGAATTATCCTCCTGTGACAGCAAAGTTAGAACTATGATGTAATGAGCCGACAAGCACACTTTCGATTCTTGTAACTAATACTTTCAATTACCTTATGGGAAAAATTGTGAATTTTAATACCGAATTTTATTGTTTGAGCACTAGTAACTGCTCTTTATCATACGCTTATGTTCATTGAATTAGAGAACACGTTTAAAAATTATGCCTGTAATGATACTCCAATTGTTTCGATTAGATTAGATTTGTAAAAAAATCTTTCTTACCATGTGCTCTATTTTAGCTTAATTTTAAGCACTTTTCCGAATACTGCTAAAAGACGTCCAGCCTTCTATCTGTTTTGAAACCAACACAATAGAAAGCAATTATGACAATAATTATTAACTAATTAATCATTATAATCTAGTCCAATTTAGCTGAAAGCTTGGGACATGTGGCATTGCTATTTGTTTAAATTGGTAATTCGGAGAGCATGGAGAGCAGGAATGGGTCCTTTGGGATTGTACAAAATATAATTAACATGTTTTGAAAATGCTGAATTGTGTCCAAATCAAAATTTCCATATTGGGTCAATTCTCCCCCGTTAGGATGATCCAAGCTCAACTTTGCGCTAAAGCATACCTAATCATGGAGTGCGTCGTATCATCGCGCGTACATTTCATGGTGCGTCATGTATGTGCGTGCAGGAGTTAATTTTCTTTGTGGATTTGAGAAAAGTGAGAGAAGGACAGGCGCACACACTTTTATCGTGTGCGCCTGTCCGTACCACATACGCTTCTGCGCAAATGTGTTCCAGCAGGCAAACTTTGCCATCACTTGTTCAGACATATACCTCTATTACACAACACGCAAATACGGCCGCACACATATACTACCTACATACATATGAAACACACGTGTCTGTGAGTTTAAAAAGACTAGTCGTTCGCTGAACTCCGTATGGAATAGCCTCTTTGTGTCCCACCGGGAAACTACACCATACGCACAATGATAAAACGACGTCGAAAGGAAGTACCTATGAGAGATATGCTGACTCCCAATCAAACTACTCGACATCATAATAATCCCTGGCTTCATTCACATTGCAACTCCCTTACAAAGTCAACGACATTTACAGACAATCAAGATCTTCACCAACTCCCCACATGGCTTAGGCCTTCTTCTCGTCCTTTGCCGACTTTACGATCTCGAACTCGAATCAACCAACCGGTTTCTGGTGGTCAGTTAGTTCTCCTATTTTTCCTAGTTTTACTTTGCCAAGCCTATGTGAGCTCGGCTGAAGAAGATAGAAATGATGCAGCTTCCTCTGTAAATACGCATCAGCGCCAACAACAATTTTTACTCCTTAAGGCCAGACGGAGTCCAAACCAGGTACGTTTCGTCATTAACCATAAATTTAATTACTTATGTAGTGTTTTTGTTAAAAAGGGAGGCATAGCAATTCGAATCCAGAGTAACCTTGGACCTTTACTATAAAGTTCAAACTGTAGAGGTCAAATCTATGCTTAAGGAGTGAAAGGGAAATTATTTGTTCAAGTATTAGAATAGACAGACTCAAAGTACATTTATAATGTAACAAAATACACTATCAAACTCCGTCTCTCAGTGAACTTTATATATTAAATTGCTTGAGACCTTCATCAATGACTTATTTTTCGAATCGATCATGCACCATTTTCATTGATCATGTAAATGTAATCATACAGTACACTCTTCCTTGTTCACAATGATGTAGTTAATCAAATATGTACACCGATGTCAGAGCACTCACCTATGACTCGCGGTTATGCACTCATGATCAAATATTTGGCAGTAGGTTCTAATCCACTTTTAAAGTAGTTAACAACCCACCATCTAAAAATACTTGAAGAGTAGCAATCGCATTTGACAACTTTATTGTTGATAAGATCATTAGTTCGAGACCGCTAAGAATGAAGTCACTACATTTGCTCTCGCGCACCCTAATATGAATTTTAAATGAATTATTAATTCATTGAGACCACCCACAGTAGTGAAATCACGTTCACATTTGATGAGACTTTATGCTAATTTTTCCGTGAAAGCTGAGACTGTTCACATTTCTCATGATATGAACTCGAACGCGGCATTATTCAAATGCCCAAAGGAAAGGAAATTGATGAAATTTCATGTGAAAATGTGAATTGCTCAGTTGCACAGTTTTTAACTTCTGCCGCCTGTAGCTAGGTCGAAGATTTGATGTCTTTTCAAATTTTCCCATTTACGGGAGAATGCAATTAACAACTAAATTCCCACCACGCTAGGTATTTGAATTTTCGCACTTGCAAATAAATATTACCCCAACTGTCAATATTTTATAAAGTATATTTAGCTGGAGCCTATTTTATTGAAAAATTACATCAAACAGGTCTGCTTGAACAGTGTGAAGTAATTAATTATTCCAATTTCAAAATACCAAAGATAAAATCAATTTTATTATTTTTTTATTTACAAATATATTATTTGGTAAGGGTTCATTTTTGCACTCATTTGTTTGAAATTGTGTCTGTAACTTTCATGTCCTCAACTCACGTCTGGTATGAAATGCGTGAACATCAAAAGTGATGATTGACTAGTAAAGCCAAAATCAAATCTTATTAGCATAAATTAGGAGCACCGTGTGTGGTTGTTTTCTAAGAAGTGAAATTATTTTGGACAATCGGGGAGAAAAGACAACCACTATTCAAACCAACTTGACTCTAACCCTCTTTGTCCAGAAATTAAGTCAGTAAGACTTAGTTATTCAAGGTTCTTCCTCAAGTTCACATCAACTTTAAATAGTAATTTGGGTTACTGAGTATAGATAGAGGCTATTTCGACCAGTTTGAATGACCGAATGAGAGAGATAGGTTACTAATTCTACTTCGAGCTAAGTTGGCCTTGACAGTCTCTGCTATTACAAAATGTCATCCTGAAACAGGAACACAGTTGACGGTACTGGTCATATCTTATTTCTTACGTCAAGGAACTCGAGAATGAGAGAGTGGGAGACACTCTCATAGAATGAGAGAAAATGATACTATCTAGTGACTGGCTAAATTAGGTACAACAAATCAGGTCTTTATTCTCTCCCCTAACCAATTCTAAATTGGTTTAACAAAATTCAAATAACCGATAATTAGGTAGCAAAGTCTTTCAGTGGAACAAAATTTGAAGGTTAGAAATGTGCGCTTGTATGTTATGTACGCCGAATATACCAAGTGATCGTAGTGATTAGTGGTGAGTAAAAAGGGAAAAAGGTGTCTTCTTACGTTGTGCGTTGTTTAAAATTGCGCCAAATTGGGGGTGGGGTGGAGCCGGGTGGGGGGGGGGGGGAATAGTTGAAGATTCAACGAATAAGTAAAGGGGAAATTTATGCAAGAAGTATGACGCTGTAACATGGGAATCATAAAATCCGAGGCAATAATTCACAATGGACCACCAGTAGGCTTGGAATTGGATCTTGGCCAAAATTGACTTTTTGGGGACAACTTTCCTGCGGAAGGGTAAATCAGATTCCGTTGGTTTTCATTTTAATTATGGCATAAGCAAAAACAAACATTCAAGTCATCTATCACTTATTATCACTTTGATCTACTTTAGCGCATTGATCAATTTCTTTTAGCAATTTTCAAGAATTTGAATTGTTTTTCAGATGGAAGTTGCAGATTTATCGTTTCCTCTGTTTTCACTTCAAATAAATTTGTACAAAAAAGGCATTTGCTTCTTAGAAGGCTCAAATTCGCGACAGCACTTTCCAATTAACTTGATCTCGCCATGCGAATAAGACTGGAGTAACATATTTCATTTTTTTACGACCAAACAGAACAAAACCTAGTCGGGAAAATCGTGATGTTCCGCTTAACCTATGAGCAAATCTGTGTTCAAAATGTGGAAAATATTCGCTTAATTTCACACACATTCCAATTAGATATATGAAATTAAATTTGCAATTCAGTGCCATAAAACTTATAGTAATCACCCACTTATTGAAGTATTTATCCTCTTATTCAATCAGCAATTAATGTTTTGCAAATGAGCCATTTGTACCTATCATTTGAGGAACAGTGGAAGTTAGGGGCGGAGAGGGGAGGGGTGGGGGGACGAAAAAAGTGCCCGCAGGCTAATATGTTGCCTACCACATGATAGCGTTCGCATTACTGGCCTAACTCTCATCATCTCTCTTCTATTTCATCACACCGAAAGGTTAATCTGTGACATTTATGGCAAATGTTATACGAACCCCCGTGGAGATTCTCTTGGAGGGTAGCTAGGGTGAGGGGTGGGAGGGGGGTGGGGCTACGAGTAAAAATAAGTTATCCCATCTACACTAACCCACTGATAGATTTCCCTGTCATTCGAGTGGGATTTATGCCATTGGGAGGGGAATAAATAATTACTAGATTATAAGGTTGATTGCCAAGTTATTTCATAAAAAATAATTCTATCGAGTTTTTTTTGCAGTTCTACTTCAAGACTTTTAGAATAAGGTTGGTCGGCAAATTTGCGGATTTAAGCCGACACCATAGAGTGAGCGGCGGGAATGACTCACTTAAAGCTTCAAGAGAAAATTGGAAAAAAGAACAATTCTCTCTTAGTGAAATATATATATTTTCTTCTTATGATCTACTTTCCAATATTCGTGAAGTTTATTCAACGAAAGTCGATGAGTTCATTTGCAATCACTGTCATAGTATGAAAAATAATTCAACATAATTTTACCACTTCTATCATAATGAGATGTAAGAAGAGGGTGATTGAGTTGTACTAATTCAATTACCCTCCACCCCACTCTCCCATTGCTAAGTACTAATCAGTGGGATTGGTCATTTCTATCACCGAGTAAGCTTCACCTTGTACCACCTCGCACTGTGGACATGACATATGATCTCTTCCCTTTCAGTGAACTTTGCAATCTTAGTAAAGTTTCAACCGCATTGTTCGTGGGAAAATGGGATATTTTCAAATTTTTTTTATTTATTTTAATTGACAACATTGGGTGTTTTCCAAATTTTAACGACAAATGTACAATGTCCACAAAATTACCAGTATCTAATTACCTTCATGTTTTTATCATGAAAATATAGATAAAAATTTGGATTTTTTTCAAACTCTGTAATTCCTCATTTTCTAAAGTGCGTCTATTTGTAACTTGGTGTCAAAATCATTAAGTACTCAGGGAAAAGTAGATAATTTCCTCGTCAACAGCTAGGCATATTTTTTTCACTTATTAAAATTAGCTAAATATTGAATTTTGTCAAACAAAATAAATAAACAAGTTTGGATAAGTCAATAAGAACCTTACACAATTACCACATTGGTGTAGAGTAATTACAATAAATGATTAAAATATCAGTTAGTTAAAGCAAAATTTTTTCCCATAATTTGTATCCATATATATATATATATATATATACATGGGTTCGAATTAACTACATTTAAGTTCTTCTTACCGTAAAGTAGTCGTTATTTTATTGTCTTAAATGTAGCATTTGACTGGACTTTTGCAATCAGAAAAGACGATTCCACACAACCTTCGACTAACAGACGGTGGTACACTCTATCCCTTCAGATCTTCTTTCTCTCAGGACTACGATTCTATGGATTTATCATCACATTCCAGTAGAAATCAGGGAGCAGGCGCAACTAGGATGAAACGACTGCAAACAAACATATGGAACGATGACAGCCAGCTCTCGCTGCCACTACGGCACGTTAAACAATTTATCGATTCTTTGAGTCCGTCCTTCAAGGAGGACATTACCCCATATCAGGCAAACTCTCTTACCCTCTTATTATCTCAGTGTGTGTCCGATCGAAGTTAATCTCATGTGTATATGTTTTCCTCGTAGATTGAATATATTGTAAGAGAGTGGCACTCCTTCCGGAAAACTCGTCGACAAAACCATCGAAAGCAGAGAAAAAATGCTGCACTGAAGAAAGAAGAAGCCTTACAACGCAGACTAAATAGACGTCAGGCCCGCAACCGAGCTGATCGATTTAACATGGTTGTTCTTGGGAGGGAGGCGCGAGCACTCCAAAGAGCTTCCTCGTTTGATGAGTTTAAAAGAATTCTCCTCCGTTCGAGTCTCAAATCCCTCGACACACCAAGAATTCTTAATGAATCCATTCTAGATGCTAGCATTCTTCCTGAAGTCAGTGGGGGAGTTGTGTTCCACTCTCAGCACCCCCACCCGAAGGATAAAAAGGTCCCGAGTATCACAAATAAAAATCGGACTCTCAGCAAACGCAGCTTGGATTCAAATGATGAAAATCTATTTGGGGAGCAAGAAGTAGATAATTGTGAGTTTGATGTCCGTAGGAGAGCATTTTTATGAATGATTTAGTGACTATTGCATAGTTTAATTGATCAGTCGGTAATTTTTACTAACAATGCGTTAAGTTACTCTTTTATAGTTAAATGTGGAATAAAGTCCCTCATCCAGAAGAGGACAAGTGAGTGTATCTTCTCACAAGTGTTGATTGGTAGATCACTAACCTTAAAATACCTTTGGTTTGAATATTTAACATGAATTTTAACCCAAAATATCAAATTACCGAACATTGTTTACCATTTTCAAAAACAATGATCCCTGCTCAATTGTATATACGAAGGGTCGGCAATTTCTGAAGACAGTTCTAATTGCATTTTATACCCCAAAGTGGCCATTTGAAAAGTTTTAAACCACACCAAGTTTCATTTACCTTTTAGTTTCCCATTTCACCAGTTACTTATTTCATTGAGAATAGTTTAAATTTTTAAATAAGTGGAGTTTTCTCCTATCCAAACACCCACACCAAGAAATGTTGGCTCTCAGTAGACAGCATATCGGAATTGGCTGTTTTTATGTCTCAGTGAAACTAATCTTAGAATAAATAAGGAAATACGCTTAATTGCGATCTTCGATCTCTATATTTTAGATTCTGAGGAGGAATTGCGATTTGCCTACGAGAGTTATAACGAATTTTTGACAAACGCCTGCAAACCTGTTAATAAGACTCTATGTACAAAGACTTTCTTCCCCAACATGCATAAGAGCAAATCAACGCTCTTCCTCCCACCAGGGCTATATGTTCAGCGCTGTGACAATCCTATATGGAGCTCAGTGTATGGATTTGGAAGTTCATTGAACTCCTACCAAGTTATGTTTGATCAGGCATCAAGAATGCGTTCCAAGTCGGCGCTAAAGGCACTCTGTGATGCTGCTGATAGAATGAACCCGAACGTGGATACAAGAAGTCATTATGCTGCGGATGCGGGTGGCTCGTGTACATGTGGACTTCCTGAGGAAGAGTGCCTACCTACCGAAGTTAGGCTTAAAACCGCACCAGTTGTCGTTTACAACGTAAATAAACTTTTGACTCCCAGATGTCGTTTTTGAATATTTTACTACCTATTCTTACTTATGCCAGCAAGTTACGTTGTTATTAAAGAGTGTTTATGTTGCATCTTAACGTGGCAGTGATATGGCGGTAAAATGCTTGGATTACGTATCTAACTGCAGTGGTTATGAAACCACTTAATAGGCAAATCGATCAACCACGTCGAACAACATTTGCACACCTAAATTTGACAACGGGTTAGCTTATTTCTTCCTAAACTATGCTCAATTAAAGCTTTCCATGGAAATCTCTTTAACATATGCTTTAAATCACAATGTTGTAAGTAAACCAAAAACACCACCCATTGGTTTTGGTTATTCATCTAGTTGATGATTGAAGAGATACTGTAGTATATAATTCTTTTAATTCGCAATGGATATTGAAGACAAGGAAACCCTTAAAAGCCAAAAAATGTAAAAGTATTTTTATATTCATCTACAGGCAAAGTAGTGCAATGGAAACTTATTAAATGCTTTCTTCTAATAGTGCATATATTTATGTATATGTGTATAATTTATATCGCGTTTTATTTTTAAAATAACTTATTTTTAAATTTTCCCCCTTTTTAAAATGATTGAAAATAAATTTCATTTGTGTCACCCGAGGCGTGGATATCGGGAGGAACAACTGTTGTGTATAGGCAGATTCTATACATTTAAACACTATTTACCTATAACTTTCTTTAGGTCACGGAAGTAAAGAAGAATATGTCTATTTATCCGGGAAACTTTAATAAATTTATCCTGTTTTTTTGCCACTTCAGACTGCTGAAGGTACCACTACAACCGAAGTCATCGCGCTGACCGAACATATGGCCTGCCAATGCAAACGACGGTAATGAAGCAATTAATTTGGATATTATTTTTTCAATAATAATTGTTAATTACTATATTGATATAGCAGAAAATAAGTGTTGATTAAAAATTGTCAAATTTATTTTAAATTTAATACTATTTTCAATTGTTAAAATCGAAATATTGGGTAAATAATTTAATACATCTCTTTTCGTAATCCATTTTCTTCTCTTTCGAGTGATTTGAAATTTATTGCAAGATTTCGTTGAAAAGAATTTATTATGCTTTTAAATTAAATCAAAATTGAAGTTTCATTTGGACAGGATTTTACAAAAGCCGCCATTTTATCATAATGCAGGCTTTAAGACAGTTTCCTGAAGAGGGGATTTGTATCATCATGATTCAATGCCTCTTTCCTATTTCATTGATTTACACTTCAATGAAATTTTGCCTAAAGTCAAAGCTTAAACTGTGATGAACGCGGTATATTAATTCATAATTATCAGAGCTGCTAAGCAATTATTAGGGCAAAAATCACGTGTTTTTTAGTCAAAATTAAATATTTTTTGCGCTGCCCTATTTCATTTGTTTAATGGAAGAATACGCACTAGTTATGAGGTGTACGCTGCCATGTACGTGTCAGCATAGTATGGAATTAAACTATTTGAATGTTGATTGTACGACATGACGCAATGTTTACCTTGCACTTTTGTCACTTGTAACATTAGAAACTTCTATTCCCAGTATATATATATATATATATATTTCAAAGGTTCTAGGTGCGCCTTAATGCCAAGATGCAATTTCGTCACCTAAAAATCCAGTTATTGATTAGCCAAAATGTGAGCCCACTGTATCAGGCAAATTTATAGGAGCAAACGTGTTATATAATTAAATTCATTAGGAAAATATTTTGTTTAAATGGACAGAGTGCAATTTAGGCATCCGATATCTCCCATTTTGTATTACCTTCATTTCAATCTCCACTATTTCGTGAACAGAGGCTTTTCATTGATTATAATAATTGGCAAAAAACGTAAAATTAAGATCGCATTATTCCAAATTCAATAATACTATATTTTTAATTACATTTTTTCCAATCTTTTACAGTTATATTGATGACAATATATATATTTATATATTTATATATTTAACCAACTGTTGTAATATTCATTAATAGCATCTTTATAATAATGACATAGTCATTATGCCCAAATTAACGCCATATGAAAGTGAAATAACAAGTCTATTAATTTGATTTTTTAAGATGTGACAATCGGCAATGTGTTTCGCCGCTTAAATTGAATAAATACACCTTCGATGACTGTTTCTGTTACTGCGAGAAGGGCGATTCAAGATGCGAGGCACTTCTAGAAGGCAAGGAGCAATTCACAGAAAAAGAGTAAGTTTTACGATTTGAGAAGAAAATTTGTGTAAATTTTAAATTATAGCTAATTAAATTTCGATTTTAAATTCCGATAATTTTAAAGGTGAATGCCAAGTCTGGAGCTCACTGCACCAAATTTAGGCGACAATTCTTTAAGTATTTACTTTGGCTTTCAGCAGCAACAAAAAACATCCAACACATCCGAGAAACTTGAACGATCGCACCAAAATAAGCGCAATGTAAGGAAATGAATGAATTTAATAATGAGTATAAAAACAAATAGAAAAATTTGAATGAGTTTATTAACGTGGCGTGGCATTAGTGCGCAAAGTTGTTAGACTCAATAGCGCGCGTTTGATATCCATCTGCGTATTAAAACGTAATCAGGATAGCCATTAGATTTAAATTTTATGACTAATTACAAGATTATCAGTTGATAAGTTTGCTTTCTCAATGACAAACTTCAGAAGCCAAAAAATGAAATTTCTTTTAACAAGATTATTAATACAGAGCATAGGGTCAAATGGTGCTATCATAGAAAGTAGAATTTATTATTTAAGCTAAAAAATCGGAAGCAAAAGTGAAAACGGAAGGTTTAGGTATTTAAACTTGAGCTTTTCATAAATTATTCGATGTAAGTTTAATAATGGTTTATCATTGCAAATATCTCCAACAACTTGTATCTTTGTCACGCCCTCTCTCTCTCTCCTTCAGACTATATTTATCTCATCTTTTTAGTTTCATAGCTCCCATCTCAATCGAAAAGGAGTTCTAGATAAGTAGACAGTGATGACAGGACATGAAGGATTGCAGTTTTTTACATTCTCAAAGCACTGGCTCATCCATATCCTCACGTATTAATTACCTTGATATTCGAATTTCATGATTTGGCTTCCAGACACAAGACATTTGAAGATCGTTGACAGGCTTACTAAATAACCTTTTTAATTAAATAAAGTAAGGTTAGCACCAACTTTGAAGGTAGCAGATGTCGCTAGGATTCATTCACACTGCTCTCCAATCATTCCTACAACACAATCCTTCCTTTAAATAAAAAATTGTCAAATTCTTATCGCGAAAAGGGCAATAAAATCACACTTTTGTTCAATTATTGCCGGTAGAATCCCTTTAATACTTCGAAAGAATAGATCAAAATTTCTTGATAAGACATTTGGCGCCTACTAAGTCAACATTAGATCTCTTTGATCTTTCCCTTTGCAAAAAAACACCCCTATAAACACGAAAACAATGCTCCTTATTTATAGGAATCATTGTAATAAAACTCGGAAAGATAATACAAAACAGATAAGTTTAGGATGTCGCCAATCCTTCGTCTGTACTTCTGAATATCACTTCCATATTTGTGTTTAGGATATTTCAAGCACCTTATACAGGAGTTTGGCTGGTTTAAAACAGTAATTTAATTTAATTAATTGATTCAATGCCGGTGCGTTATGGAAAGCTAGTTGACGAATACTTATAACACAAGTTTAACACTTAGAAATGCTAATAAGAGTGCGAATTCTATGATCTGGATTTAGTACTCTCATCAATTCCAAAGTCCCAATGGTTTGACACTTCTTTACTTATTCAAAGAATAAACTATCTGTCACAGCTCATGATTGCCACTTCATGATTTCAGCGTGGAATGCCAACACTATTATGTCACCAATCGGGAATCGTGGGTAGCCTTAAACCCCAAGTTAGAGTGTGTAGGTGTAATTAAATGTCTTATTCAGTTACAACAATAAGAGCTTACTTGTGGGAAGTCTGTTTCATCCTGTTTAGGATTTTCTGGGATGTAGCTCGTGTTCGAAATATATCCCTAAATACGAAAACCTATTAGTACACAATATATATATATATATATATATATATATATAATTTTATATTCATTTACAAAGATTATAATTTTACATGATTTATAGATTGCCAACGCCACTCAATGGATCCTATATAATGCCGCCTTGTTATCATGGTCAAATGGATGAGGTACATTTATATTTCCGACACTGCCCCCGAGCTGACGGAAGAATAGGGGAATTTTAGTCCACACAGAGCCCCGCACTCCAAATACGCACAATCAAAGCCCCACAGTATACATTCCTGTAAAGAAGACCTGTTGACATATGGAGAGACAATCGAGTTTCAACTGGACTTTATAACGATAACCCTTATCTCATTGCCAAGTATACCCCCCCACTCCCCGCCCTCCGTATTTGGAAGTTAAAAAATGTTGAATAACTTTCCACGTACTTACCCGGTATAAACTTGGTCAGGTACCCTTCTTCCCAGAGTCTACAAACCCCCCCCCCCCCGGCCCCAAATCACAACTACAGCCCTATTCCCGTGGTTATGTGAAGACTCTATTTTTATATAAAAGTCTTTTTCGCTGATGTATGGGATGCCCTCTTAAGTTATACGACAGTCACATTATACTTCTCTATCTCTCTCTCCCCCTCTCTTCCTTGGTGTATTGTAATCGCATCGACTCAAGTTCCCTCAATGCGTGTCTAACCACGTTCATCTCATCGCTGGTATGCATTTCGTTTGCCCTTCCCCCGTATGCCTTTAAACAATTATATCTGTTAATAACATTGGAATTGCAAAGGCTACTCTTCTTTTTCTTACGTATGCTTTTATGTTTTCTTCGTATGTGTACATATGCAATAAAAGTGTCATCGATATCAAAAAATCAATAAACGGATCGATTGCAATCATTTTAACAAGTGTATATTGGGGTGGGGAGGGGGAGGGGGTTGCAAATACACATTTTTCCTACTAAAGTAAATAGTCATGATAAGTGAAAATTAATGAAAATCTAGTCCCTAATCGTTTGAAAGAGTCCTGGACATAACTAAACGTAAATTAACTGTGAGAATTCATCCGATTGCTAAACACGCCAAGAAGAAGGAAATTCGAGTTTTGTAAAGACGATTGTAACGGAGGGATGGATGGAAGTTAAGCGATAAACTGTCGATAAAAAAGCGTTTAATAAAAAGATTCTATGTTCTTAAATCGATTAAAGTGCTCCGAAATCGATTTTCCATTTTCAGCTAAATACGAGAAAGTTAAAGAAGGAGGAATATTTGAGATATTTGACGAATGGCGAAATTTTCTTTTTATTACAAGAAAATATATGAATGAGATGAGGAAGAAGGAGAGGGAAAGACGTGAATAAGAACAATTTTGTTTAAATTTATTAAACCAATTAAACAACGGTAATACTGCAAAAAATATTCAACCTTGGGTAAAAATTGGAGTATTTCAGAAACATTAAAACAATTGTGAAGAATATTTTGTGTCAATTAACAAATTTCTGATACAAAGAGAAAATGGCACCAGCGCAAGTTAATAAGTAAAAGCAGTTCAATTTCGTTTAACCTTTGCACACAATTATTCACTCAAGAGACTTTCAGAGAAGTTTGAGTTAACTTGCTATTGACTCAAAACCATGATTTCCTCAATTCCATTTGGATACTTTCTTATTTATCGCACTGCCAGAATCGGTTAATGGAATGTGAGCCCAGGGAGGCAGTTGAGAGCGTAAATATTTTCATCAGAACAAAAATTGAGCCAAAAACACTTTTCACACAAGTGTCTTCAAGGCGCTTTTAAATACCTCATGCGTGACTGTCTTAAGGCCAGTGAAACATTGATTGAAATTCGCTGGATATTTTTTAATCGTTTATAACAAGTCTACTCATTTAAAGTTCCTATTCCAGGATACAAGATAAACAACTGAATACATAGCTCCCAATTGTAGTGCGATGAAAAAGTACTCTGCAAGGCTTCATGATTACCTTATCTCTTCAATTTGGTATTCTTCTCAAATTTCGTCGTTTCGTTGGAATTGGAATGGTTGCATGAAAGTCCATGTCCAGAAAGTAAAAGAGGAGTAACTACATGGAAAACGTCTTTTTAACGCCCTTGTTTAACCTGACAATAAATTTTTTTACATTTTCAAAATTTGCCTACCTTTCACTTAGAAACTACTGAAATACATCCAATTAGTTTTTGTGGTATGATACTCATGACGCAGTGTTTGACAAACTCACATTCCTTCGCAAAGTTAGCAGAGATTATTCCAAGCACCTTTTCATTAGTAAATGCCTTTTAAATAGAGCTAATGTTTATACCATCAGGAAAGAGGTGTCTTTTGTGGTCCACGGATCATCGAGGTCAAGAGTTAAACCACATCATCACCAGAAGCATGCCTAGGAATAATTGTAGTGCTAAACGAAATTCCTTTTCCTTTAAAGGCATTTTTTTAAAAATTATAATTTCTCCTTAACTTAGGGTACACATTAAAACCACAAAGTTCAGCTTACGTCAATTGCAAGTGCAATTATTAGTTGTCGCAACATGGGATAAAGTTTTCCTCCACAATGGCCCTGCCAATAATATAGACTTCATAATTTGATTTAAGTGATGAAATATATTTTAAAATGGGGTGCGCGATAGACTTACCTCCACGTGGTGCACCCTGAGCAACGTATACTCATACGGCAAAAAGTCTATTAACCGGCAGCTGACTTCTGACTTCAAACTACCATGGCCCGACTGCTTGTCATATTCGACCTCTTTCACAGTACTCATCTTACCTTTTTCTCTATTTTTGTGTTTGTCTGCCTCTTTTACATCTGTTAATAGCTCTTCTGTTCCCCACCCCTCGAATTTCTTCTACTTTGATTAACCTTCCCTCTATGAAGCCCAAAGTCAGCTAAATGGCTAATGATAGCTATCAAAACGCCAGCCATTTGAAATAAATATTTTAAAATTATTTTTATGTCTTTATCGAGACAAATCTCTGCAATACCTTATGATTATCATCCATATTTGTGTTCCCAAATAAAAAAATGGCTGTTAAATCGCATTCACACCGTAGGCTATAGTTTATTTGGTCTTATTATCCAACAAAGTCCCAAGGTGGTGAAAGTGATCTTACCATTCTGAAATTAAATTATCTGGGAATTTCGGTTATTTCTAGGTAAAACTATTTTCAAGGATGTAATTTATATGAAAATCGACTTGTTAAACCGAAAAGTTATAACTACCCAACTTGTTGTAGAAAGAAATTCTTTCCTACATATCTATATGCATAGTGAGATTTGGTCTTTTTTAGGCTTGTGGTCAAATCAACTGTGATTTATTGGTTTTATTGGTACATGGATTCACCTCTGCAAAGAGTACTTTTTTATGTCTTCCAGTTCCTTATCTATATTCCCATGAAATGAAAGTAATTCCAGTGAACTTGGGCAAAAATGTATCGCATAACTAGGCATAACTATGAAATATTGAAAATTAACACAGATTCAACGTGTTCAGGAGTATGAGCATAAAGCGAAGGTGTCAGAAAGATGTCAAGGAGTTTTAGTACATTTCAAGTTTTTCGAAATCAAACGGTTTTGCCACTAAACGATAAATCAAACAGACAAGTGCTCATCAGTATTCTTGACAAAAGCTTGTGAAAAGCACAGGGTTATTTAATTATGAACAATGCCTTTTAATGAACGATGGTTTAAATTTTTCTGAAATCAGAGAGTGAAAACCCTACCTTTAAAATCATCAAAATTTCATGCATTTGTAGTCTAGTGAAAATTAGTGCTTGTTGATGATATAAAGTTGTTGCTGCTCCAACGAGATCTTGAATAGTACTCAAGTATATATATATATATATATATATATATATATATATCACGCTGTAATAACATCGATATTATTGCTTTTACCTATCGGGGGGCCGGTTTCATCTTTTCCTCTTTTAGTCATGCTAAAGGATTTTGCTTCTTCCTAACTGGATATGCTCCAATGAGCACAGAAAGTGTGATCTCTGCCATCACAGGTGTATATCACCAGCTGCATCTCCGTCCTCAAAAGTCAGAATGACCCAAATATATATATGTAGATATATATTCACGATCGAATACTAACCAATTCAAGTACGATTATTTGAAATAGATGCTTCTTATTTAGGGTAGTCTATTTGAGATTATAAGTGATAAGTAAATTGTTGTATTTCAACGCCTTCCAAAAAATATCTGGAAGTGTATTAGAGTCTGCAATGCGATTGCATTCTAAATGTTTGGATCTCCACTTCACCACAGTAACAAAACCCTATTGCCAATTTTAAATTTAGCGATTTTTAATAAAACTCGAGTACAGTTGCACTCGCGCATAAATAATTTCAGAGTTCATCTTTAATTGCTGAAGTTGTTTGTATATTACAAAGGCGAATGCTTTGTGTTAATGCTTGTTGTCAACTGCCAAAGCATAAAAACTTTTGGCCTTTACCGTGGTCGCATCTGCGCACAGATTAAAAAATTTCCCATGGCCTGAAGCAGTCAAACTTATTTTTTCACTAAAGCAGACACAGTTTCTGCGAGGAGGAATAAACCAGTCGCCTAAAAATTGTTACACAACTCGGCCATTTTGAGCTTTCACTGCAGTCATTTAACAAAGACATCTTTAGAGAATAATCATTTGAAGAAAAATTTAAACTAATAGCATATATTTATTGACCCATGATTAGAAGGCGGTGTCTAAAATTTGAAAATCGGAATGAAGTAAATTTATAATCAATTTGTGTCCATTGTGTTGCCTCTGAAAAACTATTCATGGAGCCGAGCTTAAAATGCATATCTGTGAATCCCATTGATTTCCTTTATGTATCACTTCAATTTACCTGGTTCTAATTGGATTGTTTTTCACAAACGCTCGACGATTAGAACATTTTCCAATGCGATGTTGTTCACATACTTCACTTCTGTTCCAAATTCGACCCCTTCATTCACTCACATTCGTGGTAAAAATGAGACTGAAACCCTCCGGAACCAAGAAAGACGATAATTTGTTTCATGTGAATTCGAGCGGTCAGTAAAATAAGGGGATTGGCGTTTCTGCTCAATGTTCCCTGAACATTGTGAAAAGAACACGGCATGAACTGCAGAGTTGCTATGGGGACTACGAGGTTGCCGCAACTAATAAAATCAACTTAATAGACAATATGATCTGATTTCTCTTACTCAGCACATTTCTTCAAGGTCTGTCTGTGGAATAAAGTGTTTGAACATCTTGGCATCACAATAAGGTCTTCGTCATCACAACTGTTTGAATATTTTAGTCTTTACCAAGAGGTTTGGACTGAATGAAGACCTATGGTACTACAAGATCTTACAAACAAGTGTCGCAGGTGCCAACTTCTCACAGAAGAGACTCGCGAAAGTGGTTTGGAAAAGGCCTGCGAACTCTGTACTCCTTCTCCAAATCTTAATCCAATGGACTATTGCGTAGGCATGGAGTATGCGATAGACTTACCTCCTTGTGTTGCAGCCTGGGCAACTTATACTCATACGACAAAACTGTCTATAAACTGCCAGTTGACTTCTGACCTCAAACTACCCCGACCCAATTGTAAGTCATATTCCACCACTTCCATAGTACTCATCTTAACTTTTCTCTACCTTTGTGTCTGTCTCTCTTTTACATTTGTGAGTCACTCTTCTGTTTCCCCTCGACTTTTGTGACATTCTTTCTTTCTCTCCTCTGCGAAGCCCCAAGTCCCCAACTAAAGAGCTTATGATGACTATCATAAGGCCTGCCATTTGATATAAATAAATAAATTGTGTAGGCATTAGGCGTTGTGGAAAAAGTCACTGATCGCCAGGTCAGTACAGAGAAGTGGCAGAATGAAATGTTTTTTACGAGCTTTGTGGGATAAAGCGTAAAATTGGTTTACTAATTGATGTGTCATGCAGAGCCTTTGGGCTTTTAATATCTGCAATAGACAATTTATCTGCAAATAATATGCTCTTTGTATACACTTTAAATTAATCGTAATTCCTTTAAGAATTAGTTGGTTATTGGAATAGCATGTTTTCTTTTCTCTTAAATGAACTTAAATGTTTCTTTTTGCTATTACGTTAACTGTCATAAAGTGAAACATCACAAGACTGTGTAGGTTGGAGCTGCTAGAAATTTCAGAAAAAAAATAAAATTTACTTCTTCATATTGCCTGTTTTACGAGATTTAAGGCACGAAAACTCGTTATTTATGAGCTAGGATATTTCAAACTTCATTTAGAAGATAAATTCTGTTGATTTCTTGAGAGTTGAATTTTCTTTTTGTTAATTTCAGAGTGCATTTTCTGCTACTTATACTCTCCACTTGGCGATGCTACCAAAAAGCTGTTTTCAAAATAGACAGTAATTGTTTAAATTATGTTCATTATGCAAATTCTCCTCAATGCCTGCCAAATGCATTGCTATACAGTGGGTGAAAAAAGGTTTGAATCCGATATTGAAAAGCCAAACTTTTTATTCTGCTTTAATAAGCAATGTTAGTAACTTAGTAGCTATAAACAACTCATTAAAATGCTCTATCACGTTCAAAATATCGAAAAGTCACTATCTGCATTTCTGTTAAAGAAAATGTGCGGTTTGATACGACACCCAAGGAAGCCCTACTTTCGTAATTAATTTAATTTTAAAGCATAATCGTAGAGAGAGAGAGTTTTGTTATAAAATCGAGAAGATTCAATAAGAAACTATGAAATTATTCGGCTTCCAAACAATCGAATCCATTGATACTCCACTGAATGACCACCATACTCTTATCCTAGTGTAACTCAGAGTGTTTTTATGCTAGATCGAGAAAAGATATAAAATCGCAGAGATCCGTTGAACCGCCTTGTCTTTATCAGTTTGATACTAAAATATACATTTCGAATCCCTCTTACATTATCCATTTAATGCCAATGAATTCATGTACCGTTCAAATACATGACGTTTACCATGCGCCAATCGTTTCTTTTTATAATTTTCAGCATCTCGCGATCATTCTGCTTGAAAATTAATTATTATTGAACACAGCTTCTTTTGCAATCAAGTCATTTAAAAGATCAAAGCAGTACCAAACATGGATCCCGATCGTGTTCTGTAACTACTGTGGTAATATATCATACCTTTACTGGAAACCCATATTACTATAACAAGCCCTATAAAGTGCATTTAGCCAATTTCTGCCATTTATCAAACTGAAATAGGTGGGAAAGTGAAGAAAAAATGGATTCCTAGTTATTACTCCCACGTTTAATAAACACCATGATAATGTGGTAATAGAGACGATCAGATTCTATGATCTGAAAGTTTAATGGAAGCCGCCAACTAGCGGAAGCGCACGTTGCATAGCAGGTCTTGGTGCGTTTAGAGCTGGTTTAAATTGATCAGTCATCAAATTTGCCATCGAAAAATTCTTTAAACTTCATAGTCTGTCTTTCTTACTTCCTTGAGAAATTAATGGTTCGTTTTTACTGTACTAAATTCCCTTCAATAACTTATGCATTATCAAATTAGAGTGATATCGATCAATGCAGAAAGTTATCGTTAGTTGTAGAATTGGCGTCAAAGAAATTTTGAAATTGGAATTTTTCCATCACCGAACATCATAACACACCAAATTTTTTTGCCAAGCAGTCATCAATAATTCATACGGCCTCCTTTTCACCCTTATTTATTTAAAAGCAACGACATTTAGCCGACACTCTGTTGCTAGATTTTCTCAAATCAGATGAAGCTCACTTGTCATTTTCTTTAAGTGATAAAGGCCACAATTTAGAAGATACCAAAATAGAACAGCATTTACCCATTCAAGCTGCAAGAATTTCTCCACCATGGGTAGATAAGGTGAGTGAAGTGGAGTTGGAATATTCAAAATAAAATGTTAAAAATAATGTAACAGCCTAGAAACCAGTGGCTGAATAGGATTTTAAAGGCGGAGAAAAATTTACAAGCTATTTAGGGCCCAGGTGGTGATTTACATGCGAAAATAAGTATAAAAGACAGAAAAGCTGAAACAAATGTCCAGTAGGTACCAAAATCGCTACATGTTCATCGCCTAATGGCGCTAATTAGATGCAATAAACGCTAAGAAAAAGGCAAAACTCTTCCCATTTTGACAGCTGTGAGTGTGGAAAAGCGTCCGTTTTTCGACGAACGTTTGAAATAAAGGTTAGGATTTAACAAATTCATTGCTCCCACAACTGTCTCGCCAATATCTGAAAACTAAGTTAATATAACCAGAAGTATGAAGATCCAACAACTTGATTTTAAAATTAATTTGAAATATTTTAAGTAAACTCTAACAGGTCAATAGTTTGGAATTGTCTTTTTATCATCAATTATGCTGCATTTGTTTGAATTTTAATTTTAGTTAAAGTGGCCAAACAAAATATACTTCTATTCAAATTGCAGTAAGTGCTCTTCGTAAATTCCTATCTTTGTTTATTAACTTAAACTGCTACATTGAATTAAATTAGGAGAATAATAATTAGCAGTTAACTCAAATTTGGACAACAGTATTGTCAATATAGGTTTAAAATATTTACGTAATTTTAATTGTTTTATTAATGCTAACATTATATGCATTAAATAGTTTTTCAGAAGTAGCTTTACATTTATCATTTTTTTCACCATTGATATTCAAGCGACGCCCCGAACAGCAAGTCAGAATAATTCAAATGTTTTATATAGATAGAAGTAAAAAAATTAATTATATATGCATTTTAACTATCCATTTTGTTTTATTCTAGATCGGATTTTATGATGAAGCTGTAAGGGGTGAACATGAAATCAATTTCAACTTCATCATTCAATTTTCTCAAAAAATTAAAATTTAATCGAATTCAATTACTGAAATATTATTAAATTTTCAATATTATTGACTTTTTATCCAAATCAGAATTAAAGTTCTGGAATAATAGTGGTTAAATATTTAGCTCCTTTAATTTCAATTTAATCTAAAGGACTTTAGTTTGGGAGATTAATTGGGGGGGGGGGGGGGGATGTCTCCATATTTTGTTCAAGGAATAGTTAGCATTGATAGAAAAGTGAAATGTAGGCAGACTAATCTCTTTTTTGTGAGATCCTCGTGCAATTTGATATTTCAAGTCAGTCTGTAGAGGTTTCATAAACCCAGTTTAGAAGATTAGATTCAATGATAGGATTTTAGGGCAGATGGTCTATTTTAGACCTCTACTTAATTTTTGTAAACAAAGTGAGAGTAAAGGGGACAAGGCTTAAGTATGGAATTCCTATCAATAAACCTTAAAAATCACGTATTTGTGGGTAGTTAAATAAAATATTATCGTGCCCGGAAAGAAGTTGTTATCTACTTCTTGAATTAGGATATTCCATAAAAATTTTACCTCTTTAAAGAACCATTTATGCCCATTCAGTAAAACGTCTTTATGTTTAATCTTATGAGACTAAAATATCGACGTCCAAATGGAAAATATTTCAAAATAACTTAAACATATATATACAAAGAGATTCTGCCTTATCCCGGCCGAGAACTTTGAAGCAATACATATTTTTCCATAATTCTCTGCTTAAAGGCTTGTACGATGTCAAAAGGCATATAATTCATTGATCCAAAAAATATTACAAGGTTACTTATTCATGATATTTGAATTACTTTAAAAAAATATTAGAAAATATATTAAACATGGGTGAAAATTTAAACAGTATAATGGAACCATTTAAGTTAATTTCAGGTGATTAAATAAAGTGCTTTTGAAAATCTATTAAAGTGTTATATTTTTATATAAAATATTTGTATGGGCTAATTTGCTATACGTTGGCGTATGGCGGTTACGATTTGCGAGCCTCTCATCTGCTCGCTCTTTTCTTGGGCATTTTTTAAATTGTTTGGCAGTTTTCTGATTTGAGTTAATCGGTCGATTTTATCTTCCCAAGCGAAATGGCAGTTGTTGAAAACGGGTTTGCTGATAATCCAGAAAAATTCATAAATACCATAGGTAATTAGCAAAATTACTTGATATTTCTCGTCTTAGACCCCGATGATCCTGAGTACAGGCGGCAGCTCATGAGACCTGCTGAAATCAAAGAGGATCTAACTTTAATGTCTGAGCGTCGTCGTGTTTCTGTTGTTTTGAAATCTGAAACTTTTCGCAAGGAACTTGAAGAAATTATTGAAAACTATCTTCGATCACAAGAATCAACTGGCTTGAATTCTAGTCTCCTATCACTGCAGCATATTGCTGATCTTTTTTCAACAATTCCTGGTAAACGCCCTCTTACTGGTGGAGGATTCACCAAAAGTATGCTAATATCCTATATTAATTTTCATCTCCCCATTTGTGAATGTGCAATATATAAGTTTGTTTCTAGGTCACCAAAATGGAATCATCCCTATCAATGACTTGCGTGGTTCCGATACAGGTCTCTATTCTCGTCGCGAACGCATATATCGATGCAAACTAGCATGTGTTTATCGATTAATTGAGCTCTTCGGTTGGAATACCAGTATCTATAATCATGCTACCGTTAGAATCAACCGAAATGATGAGCACTTTCTCATTAACCCTTTCGGATTGCTCTATCACGAGGTGACTGCTTCTTCTCTAATTAAGGTTGACAGTCAAGGCATAGTTCTCGACCCTGGATCCACTGTCCTTGAAGTTGATCAAGCAGGTTGGCTCTTTCACTCCGCTTTGCATTCAACTCGTCCTGATATTCGATGCGTTGTTCACTTGGGAACACCTGCTACGATTGCTGTTAGTCATTGTTGCAACTTTTGTCCGGAGATCTTTTTACTATGATTACTCCTTTCTCTTTTTTAGGTGTCTTGCATGAAAACGGGTCTTCTGCCCTTGTCTCAGCAAGCAATAATTTTAGGAGAAGTAGCTTACTACACCTCCCAACACTCATTGCCTGGCGACGCAAACGAAGCTGCTAGCGGTACAGCTCCTACATCGCTTGTTGCGGCCGATTTACATGCCGAAAGAGCTGCGTTGAGCAAAGTTATTGGGCAGGACACTCACATTCTCTTTGTTCGCTGTCGCGGTCTTTTTGCTCTGGGAGAGACTATCGAGGAAGCCTGGCATTACGCCACAAACGCTGTTGTGGCCTGTGAAACTCAGGTAGGCTTCTTTGATTCTTTTGTTTATGAGGGAGATTGTTTACGAGATGTGCGTTGTGTAAACGCGTTCTAATTTGACTTGCAATGTAACGATAAATGTTCGGCTATTTTTCTATTCGTTCAATGGGCCCAAGCTTTTATCCCTTATGTATTGCATAATTAACAAGTGGTCTCAGTTATGTCACTGATATTGTTGGAATATCAGAGAATTTTTAACATTAGTTCTGAGCCTTTTTATCAGCTTGGTAGTAAATTTAACATCGCGATATTGAAATCTGTTTTTTTGTGGTAAAACTTTTTTTAATTCACTTTCCTGGTATTATATGTTGTTTGCTTATCCCAATGCGCCTTCTTTAATAATACTATCAGTGGTGCATCATATGCTATCCTATCTTCCCTTCATAATCTTAGTCAGATTTATCCTTTGATTGGTCGTACATGATTAGTGTTGTATTTATGGTCCCTGATTAAGGTTATATGGCATCGTTCCACGCAACTCATTGATAGATATCGGCTTACAGTGAAGGTTTTGACGTAAACGAAAGGCTTTCATTTTGCAACTATTAAAAGTTTTATTATCAAATCGGCTTCCTCTTTCAGTTGCGACTGGCTTCCCTTGGTGTGGACCATCTAGTGCTGCCTGATGAGCAAGTTCAAAAACGAGCATACGAAGCTTGGCGCACAACTGACTTGGGTGGTGTTTCAGGACCCGAAGCAGCAATGGCTATTCGTCTGGTCCATGCTCGCACTCTCTCACTGTCTCGTCAAAATGGTTCTGCAGCTGGAGACGCTGGGTATCTCTCTGACTCGTCCCTTGCTGCTCATACCTCTGCACCGGCGCGACCATGGCGTCTTGGTGAACTGGAATTTGAGGCTCTTATGAGGCACTTGGATAATGCTGGTTACAGAACAGGCCACATATATCGACAAGTCAGTAAAGTTGTCAATTTCTGGCTACCACTTATACTTATTTTGCACTACTATTTTACTTTTGCCTCTGGAAAATTGAAGTCAAAGAAGCATCGTCAGTTTATGCATTGGCGACGAAATTCACAAATTTCTCAGGGTCTTTTTACTCAGAAATATTTAGTTTCTTGGTTCACATTTTTGGTACACAGTTTGTCTTTCCTCTATCATTTACGCTAAGTTGGGTTAATTTATAATACTTGAGAATACCAGTTAGTCTTTTCCCATTAAATCGCGCCAGTTTGGTCTTTGCTTTAAAATGTGTCGGAGAGTGAATAGTAAATGCTTAGCGTGCCTGGTGCTGCATCATTCTGAAAATACTGCAACCTCATAAAACTGCATGGATCTATTTGAGGGTAAGGTCGACTCTACTTTAGGCTTTTGCCTTAATTTACATTTTACGATATCAGATAATGGGGAAAAGGACGTCGATGTTAACCATGTAATTAGCTTTTTCACATTTGTGTCTATGAATCGATTCGAAAAAGAAAAGCATATTTTTAAAAAAGATACCTTAATGCGAATTGGAGAGTTTCAGCGCGTTGAACTGCGTAATTTAACGTTTTTATTGGCATTTTGTTCAGTGTTCTACTAAATCTCATCAATCTGAGCTTTTCAGTATACATTAGATGCATTATTTCCCATGGCCTTCGTGGTTTATCGGTAAGAATTTTTCATGCAATTCGAAACCCTCAGATATTGAGTTCTTTTGTACCCCAAAAGTATTAATTTAAAATTACCTTAACTGTCGTGCAAAGCACATCTTAAGGTGGATTGGATTGCAGTATTTCTTTCCGCGTGGCTTGAGAGTCGTCAGATGGCGTAGGTTCAAGCTTGTGTCTAACAGGATATTTATTCTTTTTCTCATAGCTTAAACTTAAACTAATAGCATGCTTTGTGTATTTCATTGCACACAGAAGGAAAAAGAATTTGAGTGAATCCAAAAGCGACTCCATACGGTAGATTCGAGAAGTTAGAATCAGGTGAACCCTACTGCATCTGAACTAACGAATTAGTAGGCCAACTGCTCTTTCATAAGGCAAATCTGGGTGGTTATCTTTCATGCGATTTTTTTAGCCATCCTTTTTCCACAATTGTTGTTGCAAAGAACTTTATCAGTTTGAAAATCATCTATAACGTTGATTTATGTAAATTAACTCAAAAGTCCTGCAACTACTGCTCTTTTATCAATTTTAGGATGCAGCGGTAAGTCCGCGGCCATCACGAAGAACGTTGGATAGATCTGGAGCAATTGCTGGAAGTAGACGATTCGAGGATGTTGAAATTCCACCGTTTACTTCGTCCGTTGCCACCACAATGGCTCAGTACTACGATGATGCTGGTGCCTTCTCTTGTGATGAATCGGATGCTCCAAGACCTGGGTATTTCATTTGGTTCATTACTGTTACCTTCAGAATTGGGTTTTAAGATGTGTCTTAAAGGCTTCCTTTGAGTGCGATTCATCATTTCCTTCAGACTCGTCAATGTTTTTCGCTAGTCATTGTCGTCTTAGCGGTTAATTCTCTGGAAAGCAGCTTGTGGACAATTTTCTTATCTTTGAAAATGATCGAAATAATGTTTCATTTTTTTAAGTGTTAGAACGCACCTTTGCTTAGCTTTTAGCTTCAAATATTGGCAGGAGTTAGGGCTGTTTTTCCATGATATTTACTTTACTTCCACATCTTTACTACTTTCTTCGTTTTTCGCCGTTTCTGTGAATCTACTGTGTTCGTAAATCTGCAGTCCTTTTACTATTGGTGTAAGCCATCCGCATTACTGTAAGGAGTGGTTATCTGCACTGAACTACGGTGTAATTCACCACATTTTGATTGTCTCAATTCACAAAAATGTTATATACCGATTCTATGCCACATTTTTCCCTATCCTTTGTCTTTTCTTTAATGAAATTTTTAAAATGCTTGAGGGAATTTCCAGATTGTTTCCAAGCAATCGACTTTGTTAAGCACGTATCCTATCTTGTCCACATGAGCCAAGCAACCAATTAAGAAGTCACTGACATTTACAGCTGAGCGAATTAATTTATTCCAGTAATTATCTTGGCCCCAGCTGCTTATTATTTATTTATTGATCTAATCTATGGTGAGTCAGACAAAACGGCGCACACCTTTCAAAATTACTTGTTGGTACTTCATCCTTTTCTCTTCAGAGAATGTCTTTTATCCTAGATAACTCTTGCTGTATTGAGGGTTATAAAAAACTATCTTGATACAAATTTTCTACGTTAAAACGGGTGATATTTCGACTAGCTGATATCTCGTTACACTATTTCCAGAACTCTGCGTCGACAATGGTCGGACCAGAAGTGGTTAAACACCCCCAATAGCTACACGAAGGAGGTATCCACACTGCCCGGTCGTCAGCAACCGGTGTCCCATTGGGTGTCAAGTCGTGAGGCCACTCTTCAACGTGAAATCTCTAGTGGAAGGCTTCCACCACCCACTCCATTCCACCCTCTAACTCCGGCTGCCATTCCTCTCGGCACCACTGGAGCTCAAAGCAACACGCCCTCTAGTGGTCTTAGCTTCAATCGCTTCGCTCCACAGGGTGATGACCCCAAGGAATTAAAGGAACATCAAAAGAAGGTCCGTATTTTAGCACAATTTGATAAAATCTTCATTTTTGAGTACGTTTTTTGCTGCCTGCACAGAAGCCGGTTGGATTAGACTGTTTCTCTTTTGATTGCATTCTTCAATGCTGATTTCATTTCATTTTGGGTTCATTTTTTGCTGGTCATTTTTCAGATGTTCTACATCACTTGAATGTGTTTACTATTCCTCACAATACACCCTTAACATCAGCTTTTGCAGTAAGTAAGGATACATCTCTTGGGTAGTAATTGAAAACAATAGCGAAACAATGGGCAATGCTTCCTAGTATAAGTATGAAAAACTCATTTACGCTTCTATTTTTGTTATTAGAATTACTGTAAGTGAGATTCATCTTGTCGACACTCAGTTTTGTGGATCATCAAAGCAAAGTTCATGTTTTATAAATAATTCAATTTAATTGTCAACGTTTCCTAATGACGTCCATTTTAATTCTTGGCGTTATTTTTTTCATTTCAGAGATTTTGTCTGCCTTAGATTCAGAATTGTAAACTCGCATGCTGCAGATAATGCTTTGGCAGCTATTCTAAACAAAGAATCAGTGTTTGTTATTTAAGCCATTGAGAAGGGGGGGGGGTAGGGGCTTTTCTTGTTGTGGTATACGATCTCTCATAAGCTCCATTTGAGCCACAACGTCAAGTGCAGTTGTAATTGACATAATGTACCTAAATTTACATAATCGTGACGTAATTTCACTTATGTCCTCTGAATCTGTTTCACGTTTTTTGCCAATGCGTCACCCATTCCCACTTCTGGTGTTTTGTTAAGATTAGTAATCTTTCTCTTTGCTACAGTATGAGCCTTGATTTCTCTTGTGACAAAAATTATATTTGGATGGGTTCAACGTGAACCATTTAACTATTGTTAATTGGGAACTTCAAAGAACAGTTTGTGTTCTGTTTTTTTTGTTTCGCTACTATGTCAGTCGAGCATGAGGTTCACTTAAGGCGCAGTTTTCAAAATGTCCTATTTACCAAAACTGCTTGGGCAATTTAAAACAATGAATTGGAGTATCTGCATTTTAATCTGCATCGGTGTTGTGACAATTTGTTTTTTTTTGTTCATTTCGGATCACTTTTAATCACCCGAAATTCACAATTGTGCATTCACATGCGATTTGTGTTTATTTCGTCCTGATTTATAGTGGACTCTGGTACATCGACGACATAATGTTTACCTTAATGACAATAGTTTCTTTTGAAGGACGCACGTACTGTGACACCCATTTAAGGCCATTTCTCTTAGTCAATAATTGTAGTAATCATTGTTCTCAGGGCTTTAAATGTCTTGAGCCTCAATTTGTCTTAAAACCTGCGATTGGTTGACATTTTAATTGGCTTATATAATATCCCTCCCATTTATTCTCTCTTATTTCCTTCTTTAACCAATCAAAATGGTGCGAGATCACGGCACGAAGGTAGCATTGGAGCGCTCTACTGCGCCCATACATTTGTGTTTGTGTAGAAGCGTGTATGTGCACGGGTAGGCTTGCATGTAGACCTTAGCCATCCAGCGAGCCAAGTAGTGAACGTACACTGGCCTGACTAATCAATACACCCTCTGACGGTTTTGTATCGTGCGTTCTGGCAAGAGCCAACCAGCCAACCGTTTTAAAACTTGTAATGCACGCTTTATGCAAGTATGCTTATATGTGCTATTGTATTGACCAGAATCGGTACACAAGAATAAATACGAACGTATAAAAACTTTTGAAGTATATGAAACAATTTGTGTCGGAACTTTAGTGCTCTTTTGAGTGTAATACTGTTCTTTAAGAGTTTATGAACTCAATATAGAAGCACTATCGGGTAAAATTTGTGTTAGGGTAGACTCTGAAACCGTTGCGTTATTTTTGGAGCAACTACTTATGGAATGAATCAAGGGTATATTTTGTTATTCCATTTACGTTTTTGGTCATGTGTGTATGATTTAGCATTTGCATTAATCGCTTTTTCTTGTTATCATTAGCATGGGAAATTACGTAAAAATAGCACTGTAAATGACGGGGAAAAACTAGATCCCCGATTTTTTCCATTTGCAAATCTGTAGTTATACATGCTCGAGAAAGGTCCTATTGGGAAAACATGGGATTGAATGTTGAGTGAAACAGGCAATGGGGGAACGATTTTGTATTTGAAATGTATTAATGTTAAGAATTGTGAACTTAATTTAGAGCATTAAGAATACTACAAGCAACAAGGTTATGCACTAGTATCATACACTCTCCGTAACATCTGATAGTAGGTCATTTGTTTACCTTTCTTTCAGCTTTATGGGCCTCTCATTGTCACTGACTCTTGCCAAATTGTTTGTTCCTTTTAGAGTTGTGCTTATATTTCATCAAGCTAGTATATTTTATTTACGCTTGTAGGTCCGGGAGAAGTATTACAAGGATACCAACACAGCCGGCCCACAATCACGTCTGTTGGAGGGTTTGACATGGGACGAAGCTCGACGTATTCGAGATGAGGCTCTAACCAAGGCTCTTGGACCTGGCGCTGTCTCTACCTCCCTCCCCGACACCAATTTCACTGTCGCTGCCGCCAGTAAGGCGATACTTCATCGTGATGTACGAGATGCTGCCGTCGTCTATGATGTTAGTCGAAAATGTTTTTAAATGTTTTCCATTGAAGTTCTGTGTCAAATTGCAAATCTCATGTACATTTTAGGCTGTCTACACGAAGCAGAATCCATTTGGTCAAGTCACCGACGAGGAATTAGATGCTTATAAACGCGAAATTGAGTTAAAGAACAATCCAGCACTCTATGAAGAGTGGCTGCGTCAACAAGAAACTGAACAGGCTGCTACTAAAACTTCAGTTGAATCTAAAGGTTCGTGTCTCCATCCAGGCTACTACTTAATCCCAATTAGTAGTAGTGCGCTTTTGTGATGCAATCATATTTTCGCGAAATTTTGCTTATCCTTTAATTTCAGCTACTGGTCATGCACAATCACCCTCTGCTCGAGCTGGTGCCAGCTCTAATATCTTCAGCGACTCTGAACTGCATGAAACAACTTATGTCACTGGTATCTATTCTTACCTTAACTTGCTTAGTCGCTCTATTGTTATATTTGCTTTGCATTAAATTTGTTCGAGCTGTTTGATTTGCGAGGCTGTCTTGCAGCTGCTGAACTGCTTGTCCTAGTTCCAAGCTATTTGGTATTGATTTTCAGCCCGTTTTTTCATACAGTTGACTCCTTGTCACAGGGTCGAAGGCCTTCAGTCTCAGTCCAAAAATTTACGCATTTTTAGGATGTTTTCGATTCTCTAGTGCAAAGTCAATGCGTTGAATATGACTTTTATTTTGTCCCAATAACAGCTTTCCTCCATTAATAAGCTAGAGTTATCGAATAAGCTTCTTCGGGGATCTATTACTACTGGTGAACCAATATTAGTAGAATGATCACTGTAAGTTAGCACTACGTAGCAACGGCTGTGATGTACTGGGAAATAAATGCTAAAAGCAGACGGGCTCACATAGTATTCTACTGTGTCGGCAAATGGATAATTTGACGATACACTATGATGATTAAGCAATGTAGTGACTTAAATTTCATTAACCTGTGCATCTTTTCTCTAGGATCTTATCTTTCTCCACCACCAGCTGGCACTATGACTTCGGAAACAAGTGAACTGGAGGAATCACATGCTACTGAGGTAAGCAAGTCTATGGCTCAAGATAAGGTAAAGGCAATTTCTCTCTAATTCTTTTGAAAAGTTTGGTATTTCCATGATTTTAATTCCGGTCACCCTAACCAGTGTTGCGCACTTCTTTGACTCATAGCATGACACGGTGAATGAATTGACTAACCGAAGATATCATAGTCAAGAAGAATGAGAACTGCTGTTCTTCCATTCCTTTACAGTGAAGTCACTTTATAATCTCTTGTAGAAGAAACAAAAGAAGAAGCGTCGTTTCAAGTTGCCATCATTTGCTCGCAAGACTAGAACCAAACAGAAGGGAGGCCACGAGGCCTCTCACACTGAACCCGGAGAGGGCCCCAATGTTGGCGAACAGTCAAGTAGCCACAACAAATGAGGGGTGGAGTGTTCTTTCGCTATCTCCCTCTTTCTTTCTCTCTCTCTCCCTTCTTTCCAGCTCCCGTCACATGGCAATCTGTCATCTCTCTGTCCACCCCCCCCCCTCCTTCCTCTGTTCTCCTATTCAATATACCTCTCTTTAAATCTGCACCCCTTTCGTGTGTTGAGCATTTGCTTCTCTTTACCTAGGAATTATTACAATATCTACTCTTCTTGCGTTCTTGTGGATTCGTATCGCTTCCTACTAAAAGATGCTTATAACTATCGAATCAATTCGTGCATTGCTTCTACTCCTGGTCCCCTGTTAATGAGTTTCGTTTTTCGGCCATCACACGGTTAGGGCTTCTTCTTGGAGTTGGTGATCAGTTTCTCTTGCCCCTTTTTTATTTAGTGATGAGCTTTTAATTTCGTCCACTTCCACTTATTTGTAAATATAGATCGATTTCCTTTTGGTTGCCACTAGGCTCAATCTCTCTACACCTCTAATCGGCCTTTGTTGTGTGCACGTCACCGGAGCTATAGCTAATGGTGTTCCCTCACTCACACTCTCTCGCGCTCCCATTCTTTATGTTGATCAAAATGCTAGCGTGTGCATTCTCTTTTCTTACCCCCACCCCCCTTTTCTCATGTGTCTAACCGTGGTCGTCGTTTCGATTGCATTGCCTAACTTTGCGGTTTCTCCCCTCCCCCCCCCCCCCTTCCAGCCTTCCCCCCAACCCCATTTTTCTTCCTTTCAAAGCAATAAAGTTGTCGCAAAATTTGAATTGGCCTTTCTGAGCTGTAATAGGGAGATTCAGCTTGGACTAGTTTTGCGCGTTCGAATCGTGCAATAACATCTCAGCACCCGAGGTGGAAGTTGCATTTGCCCCGTGCATAACCACATTTGCGTACGACTCATTTAGTATTCTGCCTTATTAGTAACCAGCGAATTGGATGTTCTTTTGCCATATTGTACGAAGAAGGTAGTGGTGGCTCTCTTCTCCTACATTAGTCAAGATGGCCCCCACCACAATAAAAGTGCTTACAATTCCTATCATGTCAGATGGCAATTATTTGTGTGAAGCCAGCTTTAAGACTCTCATGTGTGAGCTCGAATGCAATTACCTTCCAAAAATAGTATTGCTTGAAGAGTGCCACAAATTAGTAGTAAATTCCAATTAGGTTGAGTCTGGAAATTTCCTCTCACAAATCCAAGCGTTTCTCAAATAGCAAGCAGAAAAAACAGCCCACCACCCCAAATCGAAAGTCCCGAAGTTGAGTAAAGAGCCAAAGTCATACCGGGCACCAGGAAGAAATTGTGTAACTGAAAATTGGAATTGACTATTCGAAAGATCAGAAGGTGAATGTAAGCACAAATCGAGTGCGAAATGTTGGTCAAGGGAGTAAAGTCTATAGGATGTGTGAAATACGCAAACAATTACCAAAAGGCACAAAGATGGCAAGTGATGAGACCAGATGGTCATTCCGCCTACGTCTGACCGAAGCCACTAAGAACTATGTCAATCTACTCTAGTGTCTACTTAAACTAATAATGATCCAAACAGTGCAAGATATATCTAAACCTTTACACTAGGTAGTGAAAAAGAAGTAAACTTGGACTTAATCGTTTTTAATAAATGAAACATACAATATCATCTCACTATTATCCACAACTGTTATTCCTAATTTTACTTTAAAGAATCTAAGGTAGAATGAATTGATAGTAAAACTAGGCAAATATTTCACCTCCACTTTTCCCATCGTTATTTATCTGGAAATTGTCTTAATTGTAATTAAGTGATTATAAAATCATAACCCGATCGGGGAAATATAACACCCGCTTAATAGTCCAAGTATACCAAGTATAAAATTGAAGGAAAGCGTGCTACTAAGATTATTTAAGTAGAAGTATTTATCTCAAATGGCAGGCGATTTGAAAGTAATCATTAGCCCTTTAACCAACTTCGGGCTTTACAGAGAGGAGGAACATCAAAGTGACAAAATGTCGAGCGGGTGGGGGGACAGAATAATGATTAACAGATGTGACAGAGACAGACACACAAAGGCAGAGAAAAGGTAAGATGAGTACTGTGAAAGGGGTCGAATATGACAGAGTCAGGTCATAATAGTTTGAAGTCAGAAGTCAATTACCGATAAATAAACTTTTTGTCGTATAAGTATACGTTGCCCAGGGTGCACTACGTGGAGGTAAGTCTATCGCACACCCCATTTAAGTAGAGGTAAATAGTATGAAATAACGAGGTAGAATAGAAACTCTTTTAATAACATGAGGGAGGGGGGCTAAATACTTAGAACATATTTTGAAGACCATTA
>UZAE01012017.1:0-83517 GCA_900617975.1 Rodentolepis nana
GTCTATCGCGCAACCTCAAATAATATTAACCCTATTTTATTTCCAAGAGCGTTTGAATGTTAACTATCCTCAACAGGGGGTGTGCGATAGACTTACCTCCACGTGGTGCACCCTGGGCAACGTATACTCATACGGCAAAAAGGTCTATTAACCGGCAGTTGACTTCTGACTCCAAACTACCATTACCCCACCGCATATCAAATTCGACTACTTTAACCGTACTCACCTCACATTTTTTTCCAATTTTGTGTCGGTCTCTTTTACATCTTTGAAACACTCTTCTGTTCCCCCCCCCCATCTCGACCTTTTTCACTTTGATGTTCCTTCCCCTCGCTAAAGCCTGAAGTCAACTAAAGGGCTAATTATAACCATCAAACGCCTGCCATTCGATATAAATGAAAAAAATAAATATCATCAATAGTTCGTGATAAGTATGAGTTAGACGAACGCAAGAAACAAATATAATAGAAATAAGTGAGCATGATTGAATAGTACAACTGAATATACGCACCTGTTGTGAACTGATACCCCTTAGTAGAGCCTCTCGAACAGATTCTCGCGTAATATCAGCGACGATCATATTTGGAAAACGTATGCGAATCTTACAAAATAGACTCAGAAGGGAAGTCTTGAGGACCGAGTCTGAAACAAAAAAGCAGAAATAAAAAACAGGAGATCAACTTCTTTAATTATTTAAAAATCGCTACATTCGATGTTGGCAAAACTCCCACATTAAGGATAATTATTTAATTACGTACAGATGAAAGACATACAGACGGCAATAAGTCAATGAGCTCTGAATACCAGCGACAGAATCCCAATCTCGTAATTTATAACATCAGCATTAGTGGAGTACCGAAGTAGTGAGTAGAAAAAAAACAGGACGTTAGGAAGCGAAGTCCGAACTTACAAAATTTACGAAGCATTGACTAAAAGATGCCTCGACCTCATAATTCGCATTTTATTCAACAAATTGTTTGTCAGGATTAAAATAAGCGATGCTTTCCACTTTTTTGTCATAATCAGCATCAGAGGATGGTGTTTTCAAAGGCGGTTAAGGGTATATAAAGCCTGCTATTCACAAAGCAGCTTCCGAAGCATTGACTGAGCAACTATTTGCTTTTAGATAGAGCAGAAAGGAGAACATCTAATGTGCTTCATTCACACAATTTTAATCTGCACATAGTGCAATTTTCAAATTAACACGAGGTATTGATAAAAGTATTGACAGGCTTTGTAACAAAGGAAAGTAGAAGTCAAAGCGCGATTCAACCGATAAAAAATGGATTTACTCAATGGAGAAGATTGAGGCTTGTGAACTACACAAACCTAACACGATTAAACTAGGCTATTTCATGCGGTCGAACACTCTGGAACAAGCGGGCCCACCACTAATCACAACTGGGAGCAAATTAGGCTACGAGGGCAGAGAGCCATCGACAAATCAACAATTAATAGTTGTTACAGGTTCAGCGTGCCAAAAGAGCACCTAGCGTCGAAATCTGTGCCATTTCCCCATATTTAGAGGGAGCATACCACTGACAACACAAACACAGTAAACGTATTCCACGTCATACATTTGCTGAGGCGGGGTGTGCGATAGACTTACCTCCACGTGGTGCACCCTGGGCAACGTATACTCATACGGCAAAAAGTCTATTAACTGGTAGTTGACTTCTCACTTCAAACTACCATCACCCCACTGTATGTCATATTAGTCTACTTCCACAGTGCTCACCTTACCTTTTTCTATACTTTGTGTCTGTCTGTCTCTTTTACATCTTTGAATCCCTCTTCCGTTTCTCCCTCTCGACCTTTTTCACTTTGATATTCCTCCCTTCTATGAAGCCCGAAGTCAACTAGAGGGCTAATGATAACTATCATAAAGCCTGCCATTTGATATAAATAAATAAATACCTTTGCTGAGGCAGCTTAGATAACCTCGGGGGGCTTATCATACTAGGGGATTTTGCCATTAAAATTACTGATGAAAAGTCAAGACTATTCGAGCAGCAATTCGCTACAGGCTATAATGATCACTTCATAATAAGTCATTAAGAACACTGCACAGAAGTATGAAGTTTAAATAAATTACAAGTGGGATAAAGGGTGGCACTTTCTAGTACGCATCTATATCAGCAAATGCATTTATTTTGAGCCAAAGGTCTTTTCGTTTCTTCCTCAATGGTAACAAAATTTCTGTGAATGGCTAACAATACCACAATCTAGGCTATACCAACCGCATTATCAGTGCAATTAAAAGCATATTAGCGTTTATAAAATGTAAGCAATCTATAACAGTCAATAACTCACCCGTATACGCATATACACGGAAATTTGTTTCCACGACAATGTAACCGATATCTCCTGCATCACCACCACCATCAGTTGAACTGCGAAGGGAGATTCCCGTAGGCAGACGGGCGGTTGAGAAGAGAGAGTCAGGTTCAGCTTCTAGGACACTGTGCAAAACAGTTGACGAAGCCTTCGACCCCAATGCGAAACTCAGCGCCAGTTTAGTCACATAAAATCTAGGAGCCGCTCTCTTACGCTGATAAGCCAGACCTAATTCCCGCATAATCAACAACATTGCTCTCTCGGTATCTGTTAATTGGTCAATTGGATAACTCTAAAGAGAAGGCCTATTAATGCTAATCCTCTCTGCATACCTTTCCAACAGTAAGAAAACTAAGTTGAAAGACAAAATGGATAGTTTCCATAATGCTAATCCCCTGTGCCTAGGGCAAAGTTATCAAAATTGTTGAGATTCAAATACCTTCAGATAATCAAAATAATGAAGGATAAATCGCAGAATTTGAGTCGGTCTATCCATGAGAAGGAACTGGAAGCCTGCTTGTGAAATGCCAATGGAGTCTCCAGGGCCACCTCTTTAAAGATTTTAATAAAATAATTTACGCACCTACGATTTCATCAATTCAGATTTTAATAAAACATCCTTGACGACGCTACTGACTTCATCGGTTTTGGAGCCAACCATGAAATGTAAAATAGTCTAAAAATATTTCTCAAGGAAATTACGAAACCACTTACGTCCCACCTTTCGGAAGCATAATTGTCGAGAAACTCAGCATCTTTCGGACGCTTCTCAGCCGTGATAGAGCCGAAATCACTCAACAATGGTTTGCCACTAAAGACTAATAATTTATTCTTGATAATTTACCCTCCAAGAAGAGATATTTTCATATTTTCTTGAAATTTCTTGTTCAATCTGAATGAGCCTCGAGCACTATTGCTATCAATGCTTTGTAAAATATACAAATCCAAGAGATCTCTACAGGATGATTTCATTAAATCCTGAGAGCCTTTTGGAACCCATCCACTAATAATTGACTTCGGTATAGCCTGATCTAGCAAGAGTAACCGAAGAACAACATGTTGAGCGTGCTCTTTAAGTTCTCTAGAAAATAACGAATCCCTAAATATAAAATACCTGAAGACAATGAGACAAGTTGGAGGATGATTATATAACTCATCGAATTCGTTCACACTTAGAGTTTTGAGATAATCAAAAATGCAAGAAGGTCTCGACCCGCCTTCGAGACACATTTGTATTTCATTGATCATTGGTTAGTTTGAATAGACCTCTTTTTGCTAATTTTATATATTAGTCTATAATTTTCAGAATTGTCGAGTTATTTTCATTGAAAGAGTCATATTTTCAAACTCAATTTCATATTGGTATTCAAATAATATTCTTTACTTGTGGGCTAGTACTCCGACGACGTAAAAATTTTGTTTTTGTTCTTAACAAGGGCATTTGTAAGGTCATCCCATTATAAATAACGCCCAACGTGAGTTAGTTTAGCCGACTTTATTATTACTTTGTCTAAGCTATGTAAAGGTTTTTGTTATCTTTATAATGGTTTATTAAATGCCTCTGTGTACTTGCTACTTGCTTCCCAATTTTAGATTGCTGACATGTCAGAATTGTTACATCTCGTTGAATCGCTACAGTAAGCTCATTTTTTACGGAAAGTCTCATGCGTTTATAGAGAAAGTTTAACTTCTCCTAATGACCTACAGCAAAAATCTGCATTCCAAAAATTTAATGCCGGCATAAAGTCACTTTCATCTATTAAGTTCACTGAAAATGAAGGTATTATATATCGATTTTACTCATTCATATATACGCTTTAGTGTTCCACGTTGTTGACTTCTACGTGTCTCGATTGGTCCATTCCGATCCTAACTTAATTGGGATTTTGCTTGAAGGTCTCCTCCTCTTTGCAGACAATCAATTACTTTCCGCTAAATGTGCGGTAAAGATATGCAACGATGGTTTCTATTCCACTCTCAGTATTCAAAGTCTTCGTAAAGAAGAACGCAGAATTGCATACAGGCTCCTTCTTGCTCTTCTCTCCTCCGATCGCACCATTTCTGGTCTGATATCAATGAAATTAGGGTTCGTTCGCGGCTTTATCGCTTCAGTTGAAAATGAAAAGGACCCAGAATGCCTTATGGCAGTATTTTCTATGCATAGCATCGTACTAAAACACTTTAATCTCGCTCATTTGGCTGAAGAGCATTTCGATGTTATGGCTGCTTATTTTCCAGTTGACTATAATCCAGTACGCTTTATTGGGCCTATATTTATTATTTAAATTTGTTTCTGCTTGCTTTGAGCCTTGTTTTCTGTTCAAATTTAAGCCGGCTGGAAGTAAATTAGGAATAACTCGAGCACAACTGGCTGATCGATTGAGAGCTGCTCTATTTGCTTCACGACAAACTGATGGAGCTTTTCTATTGTCTCTTCTTTTGGAAAAGGCGGCATCCCATAGGCCGGAGGCACGTGCGGATGCTCTTGCTCTTCTTGCTGATTGCGTAAATGGCATACACCATGTTGCATCTTCGTTTATTGACTTCCGGATCAGTACTCTTTCTGACACACCTGCTGAAGATCCTATTCCCATCTCGCATGTTACTGCTTATCTATTTGCGCTTTGCAATTTGATTAAGCAGCTGGTGAGTCGTATAAAAATTTCTCCTAAAACAAGGTAGACGGATAAGCACAAAACACTGGTTCACTTCGGTCTTTTATAAAGAAAAACTTCATTAGGTTTAAATAAGCCTTTTCAATATTCTAACCAATCCATTTCTCTGAAATTCTCCCAGAGCACAAATTCCTCCAGGTGAAACTTAACTGAAATGATCGCATAGCTCTTCGCTGAAATTAGTATGCGGTAATATTAGCCATCTAAATTTTTGTTTAGTCAACCTATGATGTAATACTGTTGAATTCAGACTTCAATCCTCATTGATAACTGTAAATATTGATAACTTAGTAATCTCTATTGAAGCATGAGATTATGGATTTAATCTTCTAATAACTTCACAGGGGACAGAAGAGATTGGTCGTGGGAGAGTTGAGGGTAGTATTGCAGTTCAAATGCTAGTTATTAGAAATGCGTGTGAGCTGAATGTTAATTCATATATGGAACAGAGAGGAAGGTAATAACCTTGAACTTGATAACCTGAATATAGTCTTGAAGAACGCGGCCATATTTTAGTAATAAGTCAAGTTATTGTCGTTGGATCAGTATAGAAGTTGGGACGGCCACTCCAAATTATTTTTAAACAAATTAGGAATCCTAAGCAAATGTTTGTTCCTTAGTCGTCAGTCATGTCTGGTCATAGGTTTCTTTGTGTGGTGATTGGTATCTGAAACAGTTTGTCTACTTAAATATGCGCGCCTTGACAGCCTGTTCATATATTTTTCGAGGTTCTATTGTTTCCGATCATAGGGTTGAGGTTGACCCCAGTTGTATATAATAAGACAGTTGATAAGCGTGATAGATTGATAGTATGTTGTAGCCCTGTTATTTGGGTCAATATCGGTTTTTTAAAAGACTTCTTTGGAAATCATTAAAATTTTCTCTAAACTAGAAGGAAAGTATCTATATATCTAGTCAATATTCAGAGTTATTTTTATTAACAAACGACTATTCCTTTGCTGCTGGCCTTCAAATGATTTTTTCCCAATAATAGACAATAGAAATGGATGTTTCAGACGATACCGAGGACATCAAACAGATGCTTTGTTTTGTTGCCGGACTATCGGCTATGTTCAAAGGGAAGGTGCGTCATCTTGCATGCACATTTTTACATAAAATATTTTCTCCTCTGATTAATTGTTTATTCTACAGCCAGAAGAGTTAGATTTCGTGGAGACTTTTCTCAAGTGTCTCTGGCCAGAGAAGTCAGAGGAGGAAGGCGATAAGGTGATGAAACTTGACAGTTGGTTTTCTGTACCACCAGACGATGCTCACGTTATTCCGACGCAGGCTCCGGATGCCCTTGTGTCCGATTGTCTTCTCACTGCAGTTCTCGCGGCTCCTGGTGGTCATCTACTGCCTCGTCTATTTCGCCGTCTAGCCACTCCTCTTCTTTGGCTAAGGGTTACCTCACTACCGACAGAGGATTGCTTCTATCGAGCTAAATTTGAACAGGTAAAATTAGTTGTTTCTACTTTGCACGAACCGCTTTGTATATATATGCTGAAATATTCAAACAGTACAATAGATTCTAGCCTGAGAGAGAGATAGAGATCACTAAGGTAGTAGTAAGGAACCTACTAAGGTTTAGCCTTTATCTAATGCACTAACTCCACTTCCACAAGCTAAAATGCAGGAAGAGATAAAGTGAGGGAGTAATTCAAATTGGAGAGAGAACTAGAGTGGAGTGGTTGTGATCTTGGTCAAATCGATTGTTGAATCTGCATAAAAGTTCCACGTTGGTAGGGGCTAAGGTGTTTGCTCTTGAAAAAATCTAAAATATTTTTGTTGCATTCTGATGTATGAAAAGTCCACTTGAATCTCATTAATAAATAAGAAATGAACATCTAACTTTCACACTTTAGTTTAAATCTTGCTGTTATATAGCAAGGAACAATGTGACTATTCATGTATGAGCATACTCAAGTAATAGGGTTGAACTACTCAGATAAATCAGATGGGTAAAAATTTCAATACATGCCAATAGTGCTATGATAACTCTGTCCCAACCATAGGTCTGTTTCGAACTAAATTATTGCACTTCTCATTGGCTATGAATCGATTCAACGGTAATGAAATAATTTTAGATCGCTCTTTGGACACCGCATCTCTCCCTTCTCAACCGACTTCTCTCTCACGTATCTCGTTGTAGTGGTTTATCGTTCGAAGGCGAGTAATCTTTATACCAAATCCCTCCCACTATTAGTGCACTCATTAAGTAGCCTTTTTTGTAGATCTTCAGTTGAATAAAGAGAATACTTGCGCCATTATCTATAACCTTTCAAACACACTCAAAAGGGCATGCTGTGATCTAAAAATGTGTGAATACGAAGGGAATGTGAAACAAGGTTTCACCGAAGTGGCAACCTTTTCTCTTCTCTGTCGTCTCCTTTTACTTATTGAATTCGATTATGAGATGGAGAGAATGGAAGTTGGAAAGGCATTCATTGAATTCTGTCCCCACATCTTGGAGCATATGCTGTCTGATTGGACTAAAGATCCCGTCCTTCGTGCTTTAAGGTATCTTTTTTGTCACATGTTTCAGATTTATCAAAGTAATGTATGATATTCAAGCTAGCTTTTTATTGTCTAATGCAATTAAAATTTGATCATTGAACACGAATACTATTGTCTAAATTCCGTAAATGCTTATGTTAGAAAAGAGTTATTTGCATTGTAGATTGGAGCAACAAAATCTGCTGGCCAATCTAATGACCCAGGCTTGCTTGGTTGAAGATGATCTCAAACTCCTACTCTTTAAGTTACTTGGAGGTAACAATTTTACTCCTTACTTTAATCTCTGCCATTGTAGAAGTCTCATGCATGGAATACAAGGGTGTTGCAATAGAAATTCTTCAAAGAGCAGCGTGTGGAAGCACTGCCATTCTTAACAACTTTCTCACCCTTCTGTTTGAAAATTGTCGTGATTCGATAAGCCTAACACCAAGTTCGTTTGCAATATAATTACATTCAAAATGCTGTTCTTACTTATTTTATGTTAGTAATACGTATTTAATAATTTTAGTTGTTCATTTGGTCCAGGCAATCCTCTTCATAACTAAATCTCTTCGATTAAGTGATAAGAATGGAGCCTTGCCATTATTCGCATCATCTCTTCTAGATAAAGTGAATGATTTTATTTATTTCACGTCTCGACTAATTTGCGATTTGGGGGAAAAGGAGACAAGGAACTGTTTGTTTGATTTGCTATATACATTACGATTGGTCTCTTCAAGCCTTTCTGCTGAGTAAGTCATTTACCCATTAGGTAGTTTTATTCCTTATGTATTATAAGGCAAAATTTGGTCTTAATATTCAGGAATATTATTAAGCCCTTTTATCTTACCCTCTTTTATCTAGATTAAATTTCTTGATAAACTTAACGTTGAATTTGTTAACATTTTAAATGAATCTGTCACACTTGATACGTATTCAACCAGCTCTGGTCCACACGACTTCCTCTACGACCTATCTAATTTTAGTTGGGGGATCAACCCTCGTCTGCGAAATTCTCTCCTAATTTTGCTGTTTCCTAACATCTAATCATGAGTAAATAGCGGCATATTTATAATTTCTTTTTTTTCAAATTCAATACCTCTGGGAGTTTTTTTGGTATGATGAACCTTCGCGTAGGTCTTAAAGTGTATATTTTTCTTCACCTCTTCTGTTAATAACTGTTGTCTCTCCTATAAAAAAACAACGGTCTCACTTAGCAACTTAGCCTACATTAATTCGTTTTGGTATACAGTTTACTTAACAGGTAAACCTGTTTTTTTTAAATTTAATACGTAGTCCGATAACTGCATCGATGGTTTAGACCTGGAGTGCTCTCTGCAAAGTTGGATTTGGGGTAGTTATAGGAGAGCGCTAAGTAGGTTTCGAAATAAAAATGCTTAAAATGCACGAAGTGCAAAAGTAAAATGTTTGGAATGTTTAGTATGCCTGGACGCATCTAGGTCGGTCCAATACCGTTGATTTATCTCTTGAACCCATTTGTGTAACGAGCTTGTAGAAATAGCAGGTCACGCCTTTCTCATGCCTGTCTCCTATTCTATGAAGCATTGTAGATGTTTACGTCTCACTATCTGATTGTAATCTAGGTGATGGATTTTAATTGTCCTCACTTTCCATTTGGTTTGAGTTAATTTGACATGTGGAATTGGTTTATAATAATTCATATTGTTCTCTACGCTTATCCTACTATAACCATCGGTTCTTCTATTTCAGTATCAATTAACGTCCGAGGGTCTATTTTCTGTAATTAATTATTTAAATTACCTCCAAGTATCAGGGATTAGCACCATTTAAAGTCTGTTACTTCCTTAATTTTGTCCCAATATAGATAATAGATACTCATAATTTCTTTCTTCGTTCGAATAGGCTTGATTATGAATATATAATTGAATTATAGAAGGAATAGCGAGTTTATTTAATCTTTAAACTGTTACGAGGAGGTATTTTCCGGTGCTGCCCTTGTCGGAGGAAATGCATATTGGAGCCTCTGTTGGGGAAAAAAACGTTTTACCACCCCAGCTCAGCCAATTCATTTAGTCAATTGGAATATCGAAACCTGTGACTTTTCTCGGGCTGTCTCGAATATGTCGAGGAGATCCCCTCTGTTAACGCTGATATAACGCATCTCCCCCAAAATACAATACTTTAATTAATTCTCTTCTGAGTCCTATTCAGTTATTAGATTGACATTTTGGTGTTTCTGGGATGTTGGCTTAGCCATCTCTCAGTATTTAACATCAGTTTCTTATTGGAGAGCTCCATTCATTCGTCGTAACATCTCCAACTTGGGGCAGGTGTGCCAGGCTCAAAATATTTTTTTTAGGACGAGGGCTATAGCATTCAAATTTGGGCTTTTTCCAAATGGTACATCATTTTATAGGTGTAATTTATGGCCTTCCCATTTAACTGCTGATACGCTGTGGATGTTGTTCGTGGATGAGATAAACACCTATGAGATTGATCCCCCTTCGATGCCTATTCAATTCTATGGCTGTTGATTCTGGCGATAAAAGGGTAGGGTGAGTGCCAATTTCTCACATGAGTAGCGTCATGATACTTTACACCTGCCCATTTCAATACTTCAATACTGGTGGATTCGGAATGTTAATTTTTGCGTTTATTACCAATTCTTATTTGATGAATCAAGGTGAAACTTAGTCGTAAATCATCTGGTTATCCAGCTTATTTCACCGAATGCCTCTTAATCAAATAAACGTTTTATCTTTTATAGCGTTATGGGTGATTGGGTTTGAAATTTGAGCTTTGAAATTTACGGCATAAAATTGAAGCCATAACTATCACATCCGTTTGACGATGGACGGTAGAAGCGCATTTGTACTCTTCCAATTTTTCAATTTGAACAAAATTTTAAAGTTAATTTTTTAATTATATAACTTTCTGCTTTTATCTTTTCATATAAATTGGTGCCCAAGCGCAATCGTTATTTTTTTTCTCATTATTTTTTAGAGAACATGGAGATGCCTTCGCTTCTTTTGTAGAGTTCACAAATGCCACCCAGGTGGTTGTTTATCTTATTTCAAAGTGTGCGCATATATGTTTCTCAATTTTAAACACTTCTGCTTATTTTTTTAAAGAAAGCGAATCCATATGTTGCCCTCCTTCTAAACAATGCAATCTTTTCGGCTATTCCTCCAAATGTAAGCTCCTTCTCCTTTCTTCATGAGTTATTACGCTATGTTCTTTGCCATTCTGGTTTAGTCTGCAATTGTCAGAATAATAGCCGACTAATTCCGCATACATGAAAAGAGCTGTTCTTTTCACCTCAACGTTCATTATAAGAGGAATCTCTGGCACATCGAGAACTACTTGAATTGTCCCAGACAAAACGTGTTTTACCGGATAGTAACCCAGTATAGTGTGATAATTGAAATGAGGTTGGTGACACAAGTGGTGATGTGCGGGTGTTTACCTACGTTTGATCATATTTAATAGATCAATGCTAATCGGTTTCACACTAATGTGATGACTTAGAGAACAGAGACACAATGGACGCATCATCTTCGCACTAAACCAACTTCAATTGCTACTCTTAAAATATATATTAACGGGCTAAAATCCATGAAAAATATAGAATTACTGTACTGAATAGGGTAATTGCTATTTTCTCTATTTTTCTACATCTTTTTTGTGTGCCTCTCCATCAGCTGGTGGGTCAGACAATTAAACTGGCTGTAAATACAAGGTGAATAAGAATTAGCTTCCAATGAAAGCGTGCCAATTTATTGACGTGCTACGATTTTTGTGGACCTATTGTTCGTTTGCGCATTAAATATAATGCTTGTTTGCACATAAATGCTCTACGTGTGTGTGTGTGTATATAATAATAAATGCGTGTAACTGGTAGAGGACACTGAAGGCATGACTCAAAGCACAGAGTCCATACTTTGTCTCTGAGTGTACAACCAGTCTCAGTTGCCTGCTAGTTCTATCTGGTTGGGAGCGAGAAGAGGTGATTCTTAGCTCAAGCGAAAGTTCGGGAAAAAAACTCTTCTTACATAGGAGTGGTTATGTGGTAAATGACTGGTTTGCCTGGTAAGCTAGTAACCGTACCGATGATTTCTTCACAAGTGATCCTACAGGGACCAGTGCGCTCGGGGATTTAGCTCGAGTGTACCAGAAGTATTCGATTAGTTCACGTGACACGATCTTTATAATTGATACAAAAGTCAAGTCTTTGTCAGAAATCAATGCGTTTAAGTTGGATAATGGTTAATATTGATGTGACAACGGGATTTTGAACTTCTAAAAGTTGCTGTACTTCGCTTTTCAAGCAATTCGCTGATTTTTTTAATACGAGGATCACCCTAGAGAGAGGCTTTGAAGAAGTCCATTTGGTATGCTATACTTTTTGACAATTCTGCAGTAGCTGTTTTTTGTGTGCTGTTAGCTGTTCAATTACTGAACTATTTTAATTGACTATTGCAAAAAAATGTAATAATGCTTGTTTTGATCAATTTGCTTCCAATTATACCATTTTTCTTGTTCACTTCTAGTTATCTGCTCTCCCCCTTAACAATGTCCTTAACCTCCTAAGCATGTATTTTTCAATTGTCATCTCCGATCACGATTCTTCGACCTTGAAGTGCATTGCTTTCAATGAATTATGCGTTACCGTCACATCAATGATTAACAAATTTCCCAACAAAGGTAATGATTTATCACCCTCGCAAAATAACAAGGTAGTTTATTGCAACCCCCAATCCCCGATCATCCACTGTATTTCCCTATCCGATACTTACAGGTTTATGGTATTGAATTCGTAGATTTGGGAATTTAAATGAAGATTTTCCTACTGTACATTGTATTACTTAATTAATGCCTAAACTTCTAATCTAGTAACTATGATACGCTTACAGATGGCTCATCGTATACCTCGGGCTTATCGTGAGCCAATATTCTGCTGAATAAGAGTAGGCTTTTGGATTGCAATGCAAGATCTATTTTTCTTTTTTACTCTAAACTCCCTCTTAGCGATCAGTTGCTAAGGCAAACTAGAATGAGGGCTTACATACGGCTATGGCTGTGGAAAATAAAATTAAAGGCTAGAAAAATCGTTAGTCTGACCAAAACATGTTGTAAAGGATAAATCCTTATTTTCTGATTCCTTTCATCTTAGTCGGATATCGTAAGCCAACGCTATCTTTATTATTACAGAAATCCAAACGACTGTAGAAGGCATTCTCGACTCCCTATTAAAGGTGTTCAAAACTGATTCTGCCAAGTCTCACACTCTCCTAACATCCGGTTTTGTTGTATCAGCTTTACGAAGTCTTCTAGTCTCTCAACTCCCTCTCTCTCCTGAGCGGCAACAATTCATAGATAGTCTTCTCAATATCATTTTGTCCAGCACTATCGACTACAAGATTGGACTTCAAACTACCTGCATTCTACATTCCATCCACCTTCTTTTACCTCTCTCTGGAAATTATCTAGGTGCGGATATTGAGCATGAGGAGAAAGCAGACATTGAAAGAATGGCTATGAATGAAGAAGTCTGCCATTGTCTAGTGAATCCTCTTGCTGTACAGAAGTGCTTCAGTCTAGTGGGATTGCGTCTTCGCAACGCCTGGATGGAGATGAAATCCATCTCGAACCCATCGGCGGATCAAATTAATCTTGCAGGTAAGTGCCTCGTAGAAATTAATGCAACCATTAAACAAAATTACCATATAAACAGAAAGTACTAAAAGAGTGAACTGAGTGCACACAAGTACAAAGATGTGTGAAGTCGGATTTACTATGTTAACTTTGACGATCGATAGGGCTTTGTTCTAATACCTATTTCTATAAAGGTATGTTCACGATACTGGCGTAAGATGAGTAGATATCGACTGATATTTAACAGACGTAAGCACGCATTTTCTGCGCCTAAAAGAATGTATACACTCTTAGGAGCACTAAGAATGTAAAAGGTCAAAGAATACTATTTTGAAAAGGTTATTTCATTGGTTGGAGATTTTGCATACCCTGACAATTTCGCTAACGCAATGTTCCATCGTCTCCTTTGTAATCATACAAGTGATCTTCTAGCTTGTTCGCGTTAATAATTTAGCAAATTCTGAAATATTTGAACGTCTTGAGTTCCCTATGTGGATTACTTTTATATAGTTCTCAGGAGGGATTATGGAAGCATCTTTTTTCTTTAGTTAATCGTTTTTTTTTTCGCAAACCAAAAAGACTTTTGTCATAGAAATTTACCTCATGAAACTTTATCCATTGGAGGGGGAGGGGGGGGGGAAGAAGCAGGAACTTCAAATTCATAAAGGGTATTTAAGCTTTGTCCTCCTTTTTCCCTTATTTTAATCTTCAGTGTTCTTTCAGAATGAAGTTATTGAAACGCCATTTACTCCATTACTTTCGCTCTCCATCTCTAGGCCAAAATTTTCGAAACAACTTCCATACATGTTCCAGTAGGCTGTTGTTTGTTTACTGTGTGCGATGTTTCTTTCGCCTCTTTGTTATATGAAATGTATTTTCTTTGTGGGGTGTGTGTGGGGGGCCGGGGGGGGGGGAGGGAGATGAAACCCTGCCCTGGGTCTATGGGGAAAAATAATTAGTGAAAATGGAAGTTTAAGTAGGAGGCGGTTACCGTTTTCGTCTATTTTGCCAATGAAATTTTATTTCCCATTGCCATCATTGATTGAAGGAGAAAATTTTAATATTGATCGATGCCTTTTTAATATTTAAGTCTATGAGAGATTTCCACCTTGTTGCGGTTTTAAAAATCTGAACTATGGATACTAATGTGCTGCTTACTAAATGGTGGCGGAAGGCACTTAAATCGATTGAGACGGTTGAAACGCGTGTCATTCTATGGTGACTTAGCAATTTACAAAATGCGCACCCACGATTCCTTGTTGAGATCCAAGTTGTCTTTGCCCAAAATTTTCGATCTCTATCTAGCACTTTTTTTCTACTTCTCAGACAATATTCTACAACCTATTTAATAATATCCTTACTTTGAGATAGTAAAGTTTAAAAAGCCTATCTGCGAAGCCCTTTTCTATACATTTATTTATTTCAAATGGCAGGCGTTTTGATAGTTATCAATAGCCCTTTAGTTGACTTCGGGCTTCACAGAGGGAAGGAACATCAAAATAACAGAAAGTCGAGGGGTGGGGAGATTCACAGTAGAAGAAAGTCGAGGGGTGGAGAACAGAAGAGCGATTCACAGATTAAAAGAGGCAGATAGACACAAAGGTAGAGGAAAAGGTAAGGAAAGAGACAGACAGACAGACACAAAGGCAGAGAAAAAGTAGGATGAGTACTGTGGAAGTGGTCGAATATGAGATACAGTGGGGTGATGGTAGCTTGAAGTCAGAAGTCAGCCACCGATTGATAGATATTTTTGCCGTATGAGTATACGTTGCCCATGGTGCACAACGTGGAGGTAAGTCTATCGCATACCCCTTTTCTATACATTTATATTTAGTAAAATTATAGTTTCATGAATCCCCTCTGGTGAAAAACGCTACTTCTGCTACTTCCTGTTATAAATCTGATCTAACCAATGCAGTCGATTATGCCCTTCGTTGGGCGTGCGCCAGTAGATATCGACTTTGCTAACATGCGCTCTAACTGAGGATATGTGTACTATTTCCCTTAATTTAATATTCAGTCGTGATTGAGCGCTTGAAATTTTGTAGTGTTCTTTTTTTGCACTTTACAAACCTACAACGCCTCAGTCTCCAAAATTGGCATAGGAATTGTATTAAGGAAAAATTGCTTGAATAATGGTTGATTAATCTAATTGGCCAATGCAGGCGGCAATAAGAGTACCTTTGTTGTGGGTTTGCAGCATTCCAGTCATCGAAAATCAAGTTTACTTTAATGGACTAAAACTATTCCACTTGTCTACCTAGTAGAGATGAAATCTTATATTAAATGCTGTTTTCCGTCTACGCAATTCAGACAGGCTGTCGCATGTTTCGTTGTAGCCAAACTAATAACGTCCCCTAAGTTATGGATACTATAATTTGTTGTGAAGTAACTCACTCAGGTAGAACACCGAGATGACCATTTTAGGCAACTGCATTTCCAAATACGAATTTGAGGCATTTTTGTTTACCTCCAATGTAAGTGTAAGTAGTGGCACTCTCGCTCAACCATTTCATGCATCATCTGGTTTAATTCAGTTGCATGTGAGTTGAAATTTTTCTTCGAGGAAATAGTTTTAGTTGCCATACTTTGTAAAACCAAGTTTTTACACTCACTTTCTTTCGCACATTGCATTCGTTCCCCAACCCCCACCTCTCCTTTGGGAAGCCTGGATGCAGTAGCTATTGACCATTCTATCATCCAATTATTAGATTGATTAGGTTATGAACTGCGATTTTCTATCGATTCTGTGTTGCCACCCTCCACCCTCAAGATGGGCTAAACCTAGGTGAGCTTGGGTATTACTGATATTATTGTGAGATTGCTTTGTTCCATAAATACAGTTGAGTTATTATGCATTCCAAATCCACTCTGAGTCTTCTTTGCATTCTTTATTCACTTGCAATCAGTCGGTAAAGTCCTGAATTATTTCAAGGATATTTGCTACCTGTCAGAACTTACTGTTGGTTGCGTAAGTTTCGAAGGGGGTGACTTATTATCATGCGTTGTAAATTTTGCTTCATATTGATGGAAGTTTTGCTTCACCCAATGCAATTGGGCGGCCTGGAGGTTACATTCTTTTATAAACCCCCGAATATACGTCGAAGGTTTGTATAAGCATGGATTCTACCTGCTAGTGCTTCAAGATCGATTCCAAAATACTTTCCCTTTAGTCAAGTCCAGTGGTATATACCCTTCTTCTAATAGATTTGGGGAGTTTACTGCCCGAGAAATTCATCCTGTTCGCCAAATTTTGTGAATTTTACTCAGGGAATCCGGTTTTGCTTCCCACCAGATGTCATTTTGTTCCTTTTCTCATAGTACCGCTGCTTCACATTGTCTGTCTGCCAAAGCTCTTAATAGTTTGCGTAAATATAATTTTTTTCGTGCACTTTATAACTCTTTTCGTGGGGAAGAAATGGGTTGTATTTGGGCGCTTATAAATTTAGTTTATTGTTGTCCTGAATGTAGGACATGTTGCAATGAATCGCAATCGATCAAGTAAAATTGTCCGTTTGGGGGTTTGATTAGAGTGAAAACAATTTTCTCTAAACGTTTACTCCGACTTGTTTTCTCTCTCTCTCTCCCGCCCTCTCAACTAAATCATGTCTGCTTAGTTTACTATTTCATTCTTCATAGTTGCCTGTTTAGTGTTTCAGTGCCATCTTGGCAAAATTCGAACTTTGAATCGCTTACTTACTCCTACTTCACCTTAGGAGTTATTTTTTTCTTGTATCAGTCTCATCATTATGGTTTTGCAATTGATGACCTCATAGTTCCAATTTACTTACTTTAATCGACGAGTTTTTTTGAAGGGGTGGGAAGCTTGTCATTTCCATCTCTAGCACTGAACAAAATTCTCTGCCCTTAATTTACCAAATATCAGTTCACCAATTGTGTTCGATTCGCGTCAACCTTCCCTACTTTTGCCAGCATGACGGTGTTAGTCTAGTTGACGGTAATATATAATATTGTGGCCCCTTGTCGACCAATTAACTGATTATATTTGATTGACTTGAAGGAGGATGAACAACTGGGAATGGCTCAATTACAAACTCGATTTTACTGAAAGGTAGAAGTCGTCGGTGTGGCAATCACGTCTGTTGAACAGATAAGATTATGGGCTGGGTGATTGGTTACTATGAATATCAACAAATATCTAACTGGAGTCAGTGAACAAATTGTGTATAATTTGCGAAGACGATTCAAGGAGTGGGAGGTTGTCTGCCAACCTAAAGGTGTCACTGACACATTATTTTGGTATAGGCAGGACCTCTAATGTATCAGGATAAATTTTATGCGCTCATTGTTGGTGGCCTGTGAATGGTACTCATAATCGCTTCATTTGTTATCCTCAAGTTCCAATCAGGCTTTGTACCTACATAAAGAGATGTCTTTTCTTCCATATCTACTTCACTCTACCCTGCCTCCTCTACTCGAAATAACTTAGTTACCATCACTGCGAGAAGGACACAATCTCTAGCGTCGCAATCGCGCCCTTTTCCCGCACACTTATTTCACCTTTCTCATGTGCCAAAACACAAGTCTTACATGTTTTCATGTTGCCGACCCTATAGATAGTGTGTGCGTGTGTGTGTGTGAAAGCGGGTTGGTAACAATTCCAAGGAAACAGAACTCTGAGTTGTCTTCTTTTCACACCCATTCACTCAAACATGCGTTTTTATCTTCAGTTCTTTTTCGCAAGATTGCATAAAGAGTCATAGAGGTCTTAGAAACCTCACTATTATTCTGTCGAGAACTCTATGCCTTTGCAGAATTGTAAGTGAAATAGAAGTAGAAATTGATTGAGATTAAGCCCTAATTAAACAATGAATAACGGAATATGGCTTCCAAAGCAGCGAGTCTTTAGGGTGTCTATAGTCTACTTAAGGTGGTTGTTTTAACACGCTTTCCTTAAAGTTACTTATTTCACAGTAACCTAAATCATGCTATTACTTCTCCTGTTTCCCCTCCCCCCCTTTTATTTTGTTCAGATTATTTTGTTTCATTAATCATTTTCCGCATCGAATGTTAATATATATATATATATTTTTAACAACTATCGTCAGATCTTACTTATTATTAATTAACCATGGTTATATATTTCCCGGTTTGTAGAAACCTTTCTCCACGGATATCTGCATCTTGTCTCTCTACTTCCAGACGATATTGCTGGAATATACGCTTCTGAGGTTAGTTGATCTTTAGAATGGGAGTTGTATTAATACTGACGTGGATGATTCTATACAGTTAAAGACTTCAAAGTACGTGTGCTCGAATGTATTTATTTTTATTTATTCGGCAAGGCAAACCGTGACTTACAACGTGTGGTCCTGGGGGGAGGGGGGGGGGAGGGGAGAGTGGTGGAATCTCTAAGCCTTTGGACCACATTTAAGTTGGAACTTGCGAAGAATAGACTTCCCACTAGCATTCATCAGTCAGATTTCGTTTTCTGCCATTGAGCAGCATCTGCTTGGTGTGTCCCCAATGTGTGCGTTTGCAGATTTTGAGGTACTCATTTTCGGTGTATGAGATTTCATAAACATTTCATCTTTCCTGTATTTATTTACTCGATCAGTGAGTTTATTGCGCCATATAAACAGGTTCATTGCGTGACCTACTTATGTTTATACTCTTACCATTTATGGTAAGATTTTAGTTTGTCATCAACTCCCCACCTACAGCTTGGTATAAGGTACAGAAGCATTACCTACCCTTAATTCTTCTCTAATTTGCCAAGAAACAGGATTGAAGGGAATCATAGTCACTTAGTAAGCTTAAACTTCTCAGGTCCCTGGAAGAGGACTCGTAGCTGGAGCAACGCTGTTGGCAAATAAATGGTTGTCTGGTTCACTAATAGTCGTGGCGATAGGTTCACCATTGGTGGTTTTAAATATGCATATGGGAATTTAGAATTCCAATAGTCGATATTCCAGCACGGGTCTAATGATAAATATCATTCATTTCAAATGGCAGGCGTTTTGATAGTTAACATTAGCCCTTTAGCTGACTTCGGGCTTCACGGAGGGAAGGAGCATCAAAGTAACAGAAAGTCGAGGGGCGGGGAACGGAAGAGTGATTTACCGACGTAAAAGAAACAAACAGACCCAAAAGCAGTGAAAAGATGAGATGAGTAACGTGGAAGTGATCGAATATGACATACAGTGGGGCCATTGTAGTTTGAGTCAGAAGTCAACTGGCGATTAATAGAATCTTATTCTTATGGTTTTTCTTTGCCTTCAAATGTATTAGGCCCTTGAAGCTGCTGTCCTAGGAGTGTTGGAAGAGACCAGCTGTCCTATTAGGCAACAGACTCGGGTACTAAGTCTTAAGGTGATTGCAAGATTGGCTGCTGCTCAACGTTCCTCTACCTTCGCCGATACACCAACTCTCCTGCCATCTACCGATTCTGCAGACGACTTACTTGAGAAACTCACCGCTCTTAGACTCACTCTTGCGGACGCTGATTCATCAGTATGTTCTGTAGTGGACTAATTTTCAGTATTAAATATCCATGGTAAAACTTGAACACCAAAACTACCACTTTCAGGTTTTTTTATTAAATTGAATGGAGAGGTCTTTGAAATTCGGTGATTAGCCTTAGAGTAAAAATGGCAAGCCATTATAAGCACGACCACACGAAAATGCATTTGTTTTTTTGTTGTAACAAAAATGGGAAAAATTGCTGCAGTCGTTTTCTTCTCTACAGCATATTCTATTTGACAAAAGTTGCTGCATTAATGGCGTTTATTCGCGGTTTTTTACTTGAGCTATTTCTTGTTACACGCGCACGCGCGCGGGAGACAGGTATCTACAGGCTTCCAATTATGAAATTACCCTTGAACTTTGCTCTTTTGACCAATATTAGCGTGTGTTCTGTCTTGGTCATGGGTCTTTTGTTGTTTTTATTGTGGTGGACGTGCACGTTTTCACTGCCTACTCCGATTCCATATTTGTTGCCTCACCCCAAAATACCCGAGTTGAGCAATTGACAGCTTCCCCCCCCCCATATCTTCCCCTTATTAACCTACTCTGGTGCTGGTCTAAATTGGCCGCACTTGCAGGAAGGGCTATTGCGAAATTTGATTTTCAGGGTGTTAATGCGAATATTATGATCTGTAGAACTTGATATTTATGTCTCCCTAAGCAAGTTACGCATGTTTATTGCAATTAATGACTCCATGTCGCAAAGTGTCTCAATGGACTGTAGTCTCGATTGAAAGCCCTGGTAACTATTTATCTTATTTCTGGTAACTAGATATTGATGAAAATGTGAATGCTGCCGGTAGTACGGTCACTGATCTAATGTAAATAGTAGGTCAAAGTAGGTGATAGCTTAGTTTGCTAGAAACTCGGCTATTTAAATTTATTTTACGACGTGGCAATTGAGTGGGGGTTAATGAGTTTTTAGGTAATCCTACATTCAGAAGCCCCGGATGTGTGGAAGTTACAGTTGCGCTCTGAATTCTTTTACTAAATGGATGTTGGTGCTTATGGTAAACGCGATGGCTGTGGCCGAATAACTGGAAATAATTCAATTATCAGAATTATCATTCATATTGCTGGTGACCCAATCAGATAAGGTTTCCAATGAGTTTAGGGCATACACGTTCTTCGGTTCGATTAGTACATATTCGACAACATTTCAAATTTCCCTTATCGCCAGTAAAGGCCATCTTCAAGATTACCAATTTACGTATTTTCTTACACTTAATATTCACTATTCCACCTCCCTGTGAAAGCCTTTAACGATCTACTACGTTCTATCATATTTTTGAGTACTGATCTCGTTGGTATTTTTTTAATGGATTTAAGGTGCGGATTAGATTGAAATCCATTACTACCATGGTGCATTAAGGAAGATTTCCTCTTTAACACCTAACCTCATTTTCATACATACCGGAAGGTTTTTGGGTGTGGTAGCGGCGGCTACAAATAAACGACGTTGCCTTTACTCCGTTTCAAGGTCAAACTAAATCCAACCACCGAGGAGGATACATTTTCTTTTAAAACGAGTTTTTATTTTCACAAAGAAAACAAGAATTCCGAATGAAATGTGATATACAATATGAGCGGATGTACCCGTTCTCGCGAGTGTTGCCTAGTTAATAGCACTTTACTTCTTCAGGTCTTATTTTAAAGTAACATAAGCCCTCACTGTTTTTATATTTGCTAAAAATGGTCCAATTTTTTTCCGAGCTCCCTTTATCAGCTCTCTGTCACTTAATCTCTTTGGAATTGGCTTAGTCGTTGGTAGAATATCTGCCTTTTTTGCCAAATTTCTCTCTCTCTTCCTCTCTCTCTATTGCCATCTTCATGTGTTCACGTTAAGCTTCTAACTCTACACGGAGGCCATTAAAAGATGGAATATTCCTTCTCATTAACCTTCGATCAACTGGGTGTTACATTTTTAAGCCTGTGAAAGCACACAAAGAGAAAGATGTGCGCAAGTCTCTGTCTGAGTAATTTGAATTAACCCCCCCCCCCTCCCTCCCTCCTTTTTGCCGTCATTTTAATCATTGTATATGCACGCCCTATCGCTATCTACCGCCCATAATTTCCACCTAATTTATCGATGGCTTTCCTAACCAATTCTTTTTTTCTCCTGTTCACTGATTGAACAGCTTAGTACATCTAACCTACGATTCAATTTGGCTCGTTGTTTGCGTTTTCTTGTCGACCTTCCGCCTCCGGTGACATCGAGACATCGAAAGGGCGTTAAGCTTCTTCTGGAGGATCTGCTTGATGACAACTGTCAGTCTGTACGACTGGAAGCTGCCCGGGCAAACAATGAGTGGTGTGTCAAGGTGTAGTCAGATGTCATGTCAAATGCTACCACTTTACATAACAATTATGCTAACCTGTGAATTGCTTGATTTTAGCTAAATAAATCGAATTCTTGCATATTTATTTTGTAACTTGGTTTTGACAAGGTGGGGTTTGTCGTTGTACTATTGATACATTTTCCCTACAATCAGGTGGAAGCCTTTAAATAGGACGAATATATGAACACTCTAAAGCCGTTTAATCACAAAAGGCCGGGCTCATAGTCTATTGTTACTTCTCTGATTTTTTTTTATCTAACGAAGTCTTGATTATTGATTTCTACACTCATGCCTCCAATTTCCGCTCTCACAAGTTGTGTAATTATGCAATTATTCTATGTAAGCACACTTATTACATCAGTAAACAACGGTTGTTTGAGCCACGGATTTCCTTTCTGAGACAACTAACGATGGGAGTATTAGGACTGCATAACATTATATCAGAAGTTTGATTAAGTCAAACTTAATATAATTACGAACTGAGAGTCCTTTGCGGGAAAATATATCTGAAAAAAGTTGGCACCTTGCGACAATTAATTGAAAACTCACATTCGGTCCACTGGCCAGTGCTAATCAGTGCTCCATTGAGATTGCGCTTAAATCTAACTTTTAACCTTACCGACATGTGCGCTACCCTCAGCTGAACGCAACTTACTGCATTATCTTACGCAATTTCTTGTTTTTTTAGGTTTGCGCATGAATTAGTTCTTGTGATTAGAATGAATATGCAGGCTTTAGTGAGATGAATTAGAAAGAGGAATCCAAGTCACACTGTAAATTATCTGATATGATTCATGTTTAAAAACAACTAATTCAAATGAAGTCAAAAGGCTTAATTAAAAACACTCGAAGTCACGAATGTGAGAGGTTTCTTGGCTTACAAGAGGACGCTATTAAACATAATAATCACAATCGGATTTAGTTGTTTTTTATTTCGATTTAATGAATCCGCCACATTTATATCAGGCATTTTCCATCATAGTAAAAATATGAAAATTATTATTGTTATTTCAAATGGCAGGGTTTATGGTATTTATCATTAGCCCTTAAACTTTGACTTCACCTTTCCCCATGGGTGGGGGAGGGTTACATATATAGCAGTTCATCAATAGCAGTTCATTAGCTGTCCTCTGGCTTCCCAGTAATTATGGGTTTTTGTCGTTGTCTTTAGGGCTGGGCACCGAATCATGTGGGTCTTTTCCATTTCCTCCTGTAGGTTACATAGGGGGCATGTTGGGTGAGTATTTACTCCTAATCTGGGAAGATGTTTTGCCTGGCAATCGTGTCCGATACGGAAATATGAAAAATATATTCGTAGAAGGCACCCTCCATTTCAGCACCCTCTTCTTGGGCCTTTTTACTTAAAATCTAAAATAACTAAAAAACGCACTTCCCAATCCTAAACTGCACTTGAATGGGCAAGGTTCATGAAGGCATGTTAAGATGAGGATAATGTATGAAATCACTAATTGGGTTGAGAGAGTATCGATATAGCGATTCACCTGCTGTTCCCAGAAAATCATACCACTCCCAGTCACCTCACTAATGGGTAATTCTCTCTCCCACTCTCTCCCGGCTACATTTCCATTACTTCGAGTCGCTTGATCCATAACGCACATGATACGCGCCAGCTGTAGCAAGAGCTGGAAATTTCTTAACTGGAATTGCAAAGTGAATAGCTCTTACAGTTAAATATGAGCTTTTTGAAACTCAGTTCTTAAGAGCTGGGAATTGCTAATCAAGTAGGAGGGCTGTCATTAGAAAATTCCTAACTCTCTTAACATGGTACAAATTTACAATTACTTTAAATCCAATTTTCCATTTTTAATAATTAAAATCTCCCAGGGGCTATTAGCGGCTCTTTTTTGATTGCTAAAAACAGATACGCTTACTATTTCTGTCTCATATTGGCATTTACATTCTGAATCGCACAACAATAATTTACGTAGGAGGGTGATTAATACCTAATACCACGATGATGCATGTGTATATATTGCGTTTACATATTTATTTACAACCTTCAATAAAACACAAGGAAAGGAAAGCGCATTAAGAGAAATGATAAAGCATTAGCATTAGAGTGTAAGAGGTGACGAAAGGGGGAAGTGATGTGAGGAGAATAAGTAAGAAAAAATGTTTGATGGGAGAGATACCTTATTCGGTTAACACAGCACATCTTTAGTGTTGGTGTTAGTTTCGGTGGTGGCTTTGTGTGGAAGATTGTTATTGAAAGACCATTAGTGGTATAATAGTTTTGGCTTTGTACACGAATTGGGAGTGGAAACATATTGAGCTGTATTTCTGCATGAAGGTTGGTGGGGATGTGTGTAAAGCTTAGGCACCTTCGGGGTTGAGAATTGAGCATTAAGCAGTCTACTCCGCTGGAGTAGACTCAGTTGCAGCTGTTGGAGTAGATTGAGCAGGAGAGGATTCAGAAGAGACTTCCTTATTTGCTTGTGCCTGTTTGTCAGAGCCTTCAGCTGCTGCTGTGGACGAAAGGACAGGTGAAGAAGTTACAATATCTTCGTATTCTTCGTCCTCATCGTCTCCGTCTTCAATACCTGCGCCACCGCCACCACTCTCGGATGCTATTAGCATCTCGTATGTGTCTGACGCGTAGCGATCCCAGTCTGATACCTCTGTTAGGCCTTCTTCAATATCCTGAAATGTGAGGAAAATGTTTAGGTTTCAGTGGTGACTACTCGACCTTGTCATGCCATGAACTCTATGCAATCGCACATTGCTTAAACAACGGGTTAAAGTAAAATACAGTCAATTCTTTCCAAAGTGAATAAAATTTCTTTGGGATTTTCCCTTATATCGATTTCCAGTTGCTCAAAATTTTAAATGGCAGTGGCATTCTTTTCTTCACTTAAAGTTGAAGTGGAAAAGAAATTATGGATTTGAGTGATCATGGCTTTCCATCTCAATAAGTAACCATTTTTAACTGCGTCAAAAAGTTGCTCATTGATTCATTCAAATTCTCTAAAGCCCCGTATTCACCTCATATCTCTCTTCTCTCCTGGGGTTAGAATTTTATTCAGTTCTATTCCCCTTTACCCTCTCCTATACCTACTTGTGTCTCAACACCAATTTCTGTCTACCCCAATTTTTTTAGAGGAATTGACAAAGTTTGAAAAGGCACATTTATGACCTCAAGAGCAATAGCCAACACTCTATAAAGTTAAGATATTAGTTTGAGCTCTGGAATTTTTCTGGCAGAAATCTCTATTATACAAAACCGTGCAAAATGAAGAGACGTTATGAAAACTTGAATTTATTTTTATCAATGCTTAAATTATGAAAAAGTGCCTTCCCAAGCTCTCCTTTTTGTCCATATCACCTTTGCGCTTCCCTTAAATTCGCGTAGGCGCAGAAGTATTAAGGCAACTTCCCACTATATTCCTCTTCCAATTGCAGACGTGTGTGTGTGTGTGTATGTGTGTGTGTGTGTGATCTCTCCTTTTCTTTTTATTACAACAGGAATAGCTTTGACAGCAGTGACAGTGCTGGCACTTAAGAGGCATGAAGTCTTGTCAAAAGCATGCCACTAACCGGACTGATAGCTCTATTTTGTCACAAAAAGATAGTCATTAACAGAAATATGTTCCGATGAGTCATGATAGCTTAGGTATCCAAGGAGTGAGAGATGAATTACAACCCCCAGAGACCTGGTTCACTTACACCGTCAGTTAACGAGCTATGCTACTGGTGCCTAATGACATTCATAGACAGAGGCGGCAGTAACAAACGCAATTGTCGTCGTTATTATCATATTGGTGAATCACAAACATGGTCCAGATTATAGTAATAGCTAATGAAGTGCAAGAAGTATGACACCGGTTTTGCTTTTGCTATGACACTGCGATATGTGGATGACTTGGAGAAACATTTTCGTCAAGCTTATATGCATAACATGTCGTTTTGGGGCTGATACAAAAAATCGTATAGTTCCCACACACTTAAACCTTTTCAGGGAAGCTGAAAGTTAATACCATGGCTAATTCAAGTACAAAAAGTTTAAAGCCATATGTATTAGGAGTTTCCAATTAATTGGGCTTTCTACAATATTATGCCATTAAACGGAACACTGACATAAATAAATTCCAATTTCAAAATTGCTCGAAAGCCTTCTCTATTTATTCACAATTCGAAATCGGATGAATGTTCAAATAAGACTGCTGAAACTGCCATTTGGGAGCCGTCAGCCATATAATATTGGCAGAAAACTGCTCTAGATTGAATGAGTTCAAAGAAATCCTTGGTTGAAATACTTAAGAGGTAGACTTATTCGTATAGATTTCGCCCTTGAACTGTGAAAGTCATTTCAGTTAATTTAAAGGAAAAAATACAGAAATAGTGTATTTAAATTACGAAAGATACTAATGTGCGAAACTTAAGACTAACTCTGCAAAATTTAAGTGCACGCATTTTGAGTTCCTCAAAACAGAAATAGGGTAATGAAACCATTTCTCTCAGGTCAGAAGTGAGCAAAAGCATGAACTAAGCAGGAATATATCAACAACTGGCAAATGAGGAAATTTAAAAGCCCCATTACCAGGAATAAATAGAAAACTCCCATTTTTTCTCTGACTTTCCTTATAAATAAACTAACATATTATAGAGCGATAAAGGACACATACCCTCAGATTGGAGAAAGGATCCCGTTGTTCATGCTGCAAGTATTTAGGCAAATTGAAAAAGGTGTCAAAGAAGACAGGACAGAGGTTACATTTCTTGAGATCAGAGAGACGAATCTTGTCAGGGATGGCAGGTCGGACCATATCTAAACACTGGCAGAGACAATCTTCTAGGGTTGGTGGTTCAATACCCATCTCTTCCATGCGTGCTGATTGCTCCGAGTAGAAGTATTCCAACTCGTAGAGGGAAAGAACTCCATCACCATCTAAATCCATACACCGGAACCAGTATTCGATACTGTAGGAAAATGAAGAAATATATTAGCAAGCGCCAACAGAGTTTAATAACTTGAGTTTATTTGGTCATTGGAACTTTTAGTGGAGTTGTTTTAGTAAGAAAATTGTATTTTACTCCCCCCCCCCCCACCCCCACTTTTTGACCAAAATTCATTGGTGCGATCGGTCACCCCTGCCCATATTCCTTATTAGTCAATTTTGTAAAAATTAATTTCTTATTATCATTAGATTCGATGTCTTTCAGACGAGACAGAATTTGAAATGTCTGGATATCAAGCTGTCCCAAACAGATACTGGCAAGATATATGTACGCGAAAAATCAAATACTACGCTAAGTGAAGTTTTAGAAGAGGACAAGGCCAGCTTTTCCGGAGAGGTCGCAAAACAGAAAAGAGAGGGTGGACAGATAAAGAAGTAGAAGGGCTTGATTATTACTTAACGGACCCTGGCATAACTTCATCTAGCGGAACTAGGTACGATGTCCACCAGTGCGCTTCAAATAAGTGGAATTACCAGCCACATTGATCAGGTTTGGTGAAGTAAGATGGGGTTCTTACGAAACGAGTTAAGAAAAGGAGAAAATAGAGATGGTCATTAAAACGCCAATAGAGGTGGAATTGACAGAGAAGAGATAAAAAGTTATGCCAATTGCTTTAAAAATGGAAGAGAGGACTGTTTGTCCAAAGGTGCCAATTCATGTGAAAATTATCCCCATTTGAGGCCCAATCTAATGGAAAATAGGGCAGTGGGGTATGACTAATAGTATTTGGGCATGACTAAAAAAATTTCACGTGCCAGTAGCTACTACTGATACTGAAATCCATACAACGCCTTGTGCAGTATGCAGCATTTAGCATGCTTTATTTATTCATTTTTATAAATAAGCCAAGAGTAAGAGTCTCCCGTAGACTTCTACTAAAAACACTATCCTAAGTGGTCATACTTACACAACTTGGTTACTAGCAAGGCTTTCAGATCCACTCCCCATAACACAGCCTACATTCTTCTACTCGTTTAAGAAGAGTGTAATGCGAAAAGACACGAAAGTCATACAGACATGCGAAGTAAGGCAAACGGTTCATGCAAATTTTAGCGAAAAAAGCAACATATCACATACATTTCTCAACTAGATATCGCTCTATTGCAACCTCTTTACGCGTGTCACGAAATAAGGATGCGTGTTTATTCTCGTTTTCTGTGGTTGACTTTACTGAAGAAGTAGACAAAGACGGCAAATTGCCAAACACATTCTTCTGGGGGAGAATAGAAAACAAGGTACGGGGGGGGGGTAAGATGGATATCATGCAACTTGATGTCTCAGGACCAATCCACTTCATACTTTGCTTTATTCGATTAGTGTTTATAAAACTGGCTAAACACCGTTGACGAAAAAAGACAACTAAATGAAGTACCATAAAAGATATTTCCAGTTAAGGGGATAAGAATGCACATAGGCCATGGAAAATAATGACAATAAACGCTGATATGGGCTGACAAAATTTTGACATTTAGTGTTTTCGACAAATAAGATTATTGAAAAATATTTAGCTCAATTTTAGGCACCTGGAAAATGAATGCCACTTTTAATTATGGTAAAGTTGATTAGAGAGCTTGAAATGTACAACTAATCGAGTAGAATGCAATATATTTCAATCGAGACTCGAATAAGAGCAAAATAAATAAATAGCCCGTAAAACAAATAAACTTAATAGCCATCATTTTGAGTTCATCAATTATCGATTAATTTTTTTTTCACACAGGAAATAAAATCTCCTTAATATCCTTCTGGATAATAGAAATCTCCACTTATGCCATACCTACACAGCACAACATGAAGAATCGTGGTATCTAATAGGGATTGTGCTTACTGTCTCAGAAGAGACCTGAGTTGATTAAAGCAAGTCACAAACAGGTTAGTGTAAGTGATAGTATTAACCAATAAATCGATGGCAGCTCACCTTCGAGGATGTCGTTTGTCTTCTTCGGCCAGAAGGAACCACACAAAGTCGGAGTAAGTCATTGTACCCTCCTTGAAAGAAGTTTGACTAAAATTTAAATTTAAACAAAATATTTCATTTAGTTTTGCACACTCGCCATCCTTAGATTAACTGGAATCCATTCATATACCTATGGGCGTACGTAGACGTCTCATAAAAGTGCAATTAAATGCTAAACATCGATACCAAGATGAAAATCAATAAAAAACTTTGTTGCGATCGTGTGTGTGGGTTGAGCTTACCGGGTAACTGCACCGCTGAATATTCGATCGATCATCCTTTCAGAGATAGCTGAAACAAATAAAAGCAATAATATGTTTATTTACTATTTGGATTCAAACAGTAACAGTTAAACTTGTAACTTCAAATTTTATCGAAAACCTTAAGGTGGTAGTCATCTTCTAGAATTATTAAAAGTATTTATGAGTTTTTAAAAGATGGCATATTGCAAAAAATGTAATTAATAATTCTACCATTCCCAGTTTTATTCAAATAAGTGATATATTGTTAGGAGAATTGAATGATACGAGATAAACTCATAGATTTTATAATCTTGCATTGCAGATAAAGGGAATAAGCTCAGGTAGTCAATATAGACACCTTGTTAAAGCAAAAGCATGAAATATCCCTCCCCCNCCCCCCCCCCCCCCCCCCCCCCCCTCCCCCCTACTCAACAACCAGCTAGTCTGATTAGCTTAAAATCTAAAAAAGGAGAACATGCAACCGCCCTTATCAATGATCTCATATCTCTCACTCATCAACGTGCCAGAAGTTAAAAGTTCTATATTCTGTCAATCTATCGCTTTAAAATATAAAAATTCTGGTAACTGTTTTCTGGCTATTATCTCTGAGTCTATTTGAAAAGAAATCAGGTGACTCTGAATAGAGGGAGGGCAAATTTCAAACGAAACTCGTATTATATCATCCCCATCTCATAGACCAAAACTTAAAAATGTAACAAACCAACCATAACACTGGTAGGTAGATAAATATCTGCATTAAATTTATTTCACTTGAAAAATTAAATATCTTCAAATAAGCAATAGCATAAATTAGCATGAAATCGAATAAAGTGATGTAAAGAAATATCATACCGTAATTATTATGTCGAGCAAGATCCGCTTTACTAATGATGAGATCGTGATTTGTATCTAACTCCCAGAATTTGCAGTAGATCACATAGAAGTGTTCATAGGAGAAGTACTGTGTAACCAGGTTGATGTCCTCCTCTGTTTCAAGGGAAGCGAGTACAGCAAGAAAGTTTGATCTTCGTAATTCACCCAAACTTATTCGACCTGACCAAGAGGTGTTTGTGCAGAAGAAGATTCGAGATACTACAGTTGTCACGTATCGCGCGTGAAACTCCGGTGCTGCCTGGAGGAAGTTTAGGCTTGGGTGAGTGTCCACAACGTCCTAGATGAGTGAGGGAATGCCATCAATAGAGTGGTCTCAATTGCCATGATTAACGTTTTATTGCAGCAAAAACAAAAACAACACATGATAACACTAACTAACTTCATTGATAAGGACTATTTTCTGTAATGCAGTTGAAGCTTGTTAACCCGTTGAATGTTCTTTCAAGAAGTTGCTAGGACTATATTTGATACACATTAATATTTATAAAGCTTATTTACAAATGAACATGGCTCCTGGTGCTAAAGTAGATAAACTAATCATAAATGCCTCACCAACGGGTCGATAATCCATAGGAAAAGCGGTGTAAATGAACCAGTCAGTAACTTTAGAAACTATGCTCAGTATTTACAGTACACGGGTGGATAAACCCAACTTTAAAATCGCCAAACACATCTAATTTAACTTTATCTATGTTACGAGGATTCTCTAATGACAGCAAAAAAACTCTTTTGAAGTTGTTTTGCGGTTAGTGCTTTCTATAATTCTTTCATATTAAAGAGTGATTACCATCATTACTAAAGTAACAACTAAAAATCTACTGCCCTTTACAGTAGGAAACAATGCCAAAACTTATTTAGAGGCAAATGAAGTGAAATTGCAAGGTAAAAGATTAATTTTCTCTCTGTAGTACACTTTATTCATTTAATCATCGCACACAAAAAACGCTCACACACACACGCCTGCTGAACTTGTATGATGACTTGTAATACTATGAATGTTTTTGGCAAATAATAGGCAGCTGACATCATGTGTGATGTGTGCAAGAGCGTTGTTGAAAGAACAATACACAGGTGGTTTAGAAAATGTGTCAGCACCTAATATCGATCAACAACTAGTAGGAAATTTTGTTAGAGATCTGAACGGAATTCATCCCTCGAATGCTCAACTATCGCTTAATGGTTTCCACTTGGCAATGAAATGCTATTACAGCCGATCAGACTCCATCTATCCAGAGCCATACAAGTGCTGGTATTTTCTTAGTAGAAATCGGTTATTGCCTTTAAGACCGTTAAGCAAGATAACTATTGCCAAAATGAGGTGCATTTCATCAATTGATATGATTATTTAATATGGAAAATAAAAAATGGTTGGAGTAAATTATTTTTTCCCTTATTTGTTAAGGTTCAAGACGGAAAATTTATAAAACCAATGGCTTATATGCAGCAAGATTTAAATTGGTCCGCATTTTCATTTTCACTTGTTTCATAGTAGTATGCTTCCAAATATCACAGATGACACAGTGTTATAGGAGCTGACTGAAAGTAGATCCCTATAAAGATCTATAGACGTTTAACTGTACATGAATGTACTTGGTTACCAGTATAATATGAAGTTCAGGAAACGTCTGATGGAATGCAATGATTATGAGGAATCATTATATAAGTACATGTTCAGATCGTTGGCAAGATTTTCAAGACTTTTCATGTAAAAAACGTGGTCTTTATTAGAATGGCCCTTAATTTGTTTAAGAAACTGGAAATGAGAGCTTATTTTCAGGTTAATTTTCAAATAAAATCCCATGAATGTTTATTTCCCTCAAACCAATTGCATTTCCAACGTGCGATAACTTCATATGAACCCTAGTTGAGTCCAACCATCTTTAATCATGAAAAGTATCACTGTTCTCATTAGAATATGAAAAAAGCACATATTCACCGCTATATCAACTTAATGGTTTAGTAATATCAAATTAGGCATTCTATTCCACAGAGTTTGGATTTTAAGAAAAAAATTTTCGATTCTAGCTTAAAGCCAACAAATACAATGACCTACTTATACAATAGGAAAATAAAAGTGGTGACTCCTTCAATCTGCATGGTTGCATTGTACATTATTGAGTCATTTGAAATGTGCAATTTCATGAGAATTCTTGAAAAGTCTTGAATTTTATTACTTCATTCCATGAAAAAAAGTGCATTGATACATGAACAGATTTAAAAAATGTCTAGAAGCCGTAAGTAGAAGAGAGGGCAGCAAATCCTCAATTGAGAATGAGAATTAAGTAAATAAAGGAAAAGAGATATGAGCTGAATGCATGCACCAGAATGTACAGTTGTTCTCAAAACAGAAAATATAAAAGGCCAACCGAATGCTATGCATTAAATACTATCGAAACATACTTCCAAAGGAGAATGATCGCCTACATTGAATCACAATCTACTAAGGAAAAGCTATGCAGGATTTTCCAAATCAGCTTTTACTTCACATCTTCCCAGCATAAAGCTATCATTACAAAGAATGCCCTATTGTGATGGCCAAAGGTGCCCTTTTAAAGGGGTGGAATTAAAAGGTCATTTAAAGAAAGTCAAAACTATACTTTAGCAGGAGGTTGATAACTACACTATACTGTCAATGTACTTTAAGGCTTAAAAATAGAAAATAAATAGAGTTACCCAATTTGTCAACCGTTGGTCAAGAAAAGGACATGTTTAGACGTCCTTAAATCTGTTCATTAAAGAAGAGATCTTGCTCAATTAAATAAATATGTGACACAATTCCCTAGGATTTTGAAGAAACGTATTTTTGAATATAGTTTCTTAGTCTGAGAGAAGTCAGTTCCAAGCCTCTAATAACTAAGGAATATGCCCTTTCACGTGTCACCAGTTTTGCCATCTTACCAAACTCGGGAAGTGTCCTGTGACGCTACTACATAATTATTTGTTTTTTTTATTTGAACCTACTCTCAAGAAGGACATACAATTATGCATACTTAACCTCTAAGCTTGGCCTCCGAAACTACTTAATTAAGAAAATCAGATAGGAGCCACAAATTAACAATATCCAAGTAGGGTCTAGATACTGACTCTTGTGAATAAAGTGAATGCAAAATGGAAGCCTGGCATTTCAGGAATATATTTATTTCAAATGGCAGGCTTTATGATATTTATCATTAGCCCTTAAAATTCTGACTTCAGGAGGAAATGGAGAAGACCCACCTGATTCGTTGTCCAGCCCTAAAGACAAGGACGGAAAGCCAAAGATACTGGGAAGCAAGAAGACAGCTAGTGAACTGCTATTAATTAACTGCTATAAATGTACACCCCCCCCCCCCCCCCACCCTTGGGGGAAGCTGAAGTAGGGGGGAAGTCAGGAATATAAATTTTACGCAATTACATTTAGTACAATTAAATCTTTAAATCCAAGACTTAGCGCTGTCATTTTATTGAATTGGCTAAAATATTCTAAAATATTGAAGGCTCTAGAAGAATGCAATTTGTACACCGTTAGCATGATAATTAACGTTGAATAAAACTCTGAGTACTTTTGTGTTTAAATTACCTCTACCATTTATCGGAGTATTAGAACAATGACCGCATTTTAAAAAAAAATTTTAATAAGTCGCACTTATAATGGATAGGATTTCAAATCCTACTCAAATGGCTGAAATCAGAATATTTAAACACTAAACACGAAAAACTCATCATAAACCTAATTATTGAAACTAAAGACCCAACGCGTTCAAATGAAGTAAGACCATTTTGATTACCTGCCCCTACACTATGATTCCACTCGACTCTGTCATTACCTCTAACCGGACAAATTTACCATCCATGGACTTCTAATTATTTGCCGAGAATAAGAAGTGTGCTTTTGGTAGTTGAGAAGGCATTTAACACGTTTAAATTACCATCTCGCAATTTATAAATCAGGTGCAAAGGGTGCGCATTAATAACTATATTAGGGACAGAATATACTCATTATAAAAAGTTAGGAGAGAAAAACAGCTCCACTTACTTGAATTATAGGCCAGAAATCATCTGGAACTAGATGTTGTGACTTTCCTTTCGTTAATAGATAGACGAACTGAGAGGCAGGATCGTTACAATTCTCTAAAACTCTACAAAAGGAACACAATGTCGTTAGAGAAATCATTAAAATAGAGTTAATTAACCAGCGCCCCCACCCCCCCCNCCCCCCCCCCCCCCCCCCCCCCCTCGAATTCAACATCACAGGACTCAAGATTTATTTATTCACTGTCAGGTTTCTTATATTCAAATAGGCCTTGTCCATCCTAATACAGCCTATAGTGAGATGACTTTACTGCTGTGGAGAACATTGGATGCGTTAGATATATAATACAGGACTATAAAGCCAGTAAAATTCAACTTCAAAGAATGTAACTGGACTTATTTCCTTTACGTCAAATAATCCCACTTTATAGCAATGTCTCCCCCCCCCCCCCCNCCCCCCCCCAACTGGATAAGAATTAAAATTTTGATCACTGACTTTGGAGACAAGTACGTTAACCAAGGCCACTATGATTATTTTCTTACTTAGCTTTCAAAGGATCTACGATCACCAATGGATACGACTTTTAGAGTAAATCCTTAAATGAATAGCTTTTTGCATTTAAGCATCGGTGCCATTTTTTAATCTGATTACTGAAAAGAAATACGAAATGGGAATCATAAGTTTCAATATTTGACGTAATAATGACAAAAAACACTAGTGGAATCTGATATCAAATTTGGGAAATCGTGAACCTTTCCTCAGATCGAGTTATCTTTTGTGGTGTTAGGTTTTCGAAGACAGAAACGCTATCTCAGATCGCTCAGGCAGAAAATTGCTCTTAAATGTCTTTCACCTTCCTTTGCTTTATTACCATGTATGATTGACTAATATTTCCATAGAAAAGTTATTAAACTAAATAAAAAGCCCACTTTAACTTTAATTGCCAATAAGTTTGCAAAGCTTAGTTTTGTATTGTGTACAAATCATGAGTCTAACCAAAGGTATTCATCAATCCATGAAATTTTCATAACAACACTCAAATAATATTAAATTTCAGAACAATTTCCAAATGAAGGCTAAATATTGAAAAAAAAACACTTCAAGAAAAAACTTCGTACAATTTAAAAAGACACTATCTCAAATTCCAGAAGTAAGGGCCTCCTCGACTAGCATACTTTATAAATAGAAGAAGTTAACCAAGAGTAAATAGGAACATACCGACGCCAGAAAGCGAGAATTGAAGAGACAGGGACTGATTTGCTGTCGGCATCGCCACCAGCGGCTTGGAAAAGTGCGCGTTTCCAGTAAAGAGGACAACCGCATGCCTGCAAATGCGAGAAAGAGGTAGAGGGTGACCGTTAAAGGAGACAGCAAATGAATCATCGGACGACATGTATAGAAAGTTCGTTACTACTTTCGTCCTGCCACGCAACACCAATTAAATATTAAAGCCCAATAGAATAATTACAGTTCACTTTGGCAGAATTCTAACGCTCCATCCTTCATGCATTCGATTATCAATTAAAGGATTTCTACACCAACACCTGAACAAGTACGAAAACTACTAAAGCACTAATCACTACAATTATGGGCTAACAAGGCTGCCAATCATTTACCACGTAATCAATTCCAAGTCCTGTCCTTTGTGCCCCAGGTCTTTCCCTGACCCCTCTCCTTCTAGGGAACTTAAGAGCAGTGTCTTTCAGATGTCAATACAGATTTTGATTTACTATTATTGCTTGTGGAATTTGAGGGTAGAGAGAGAAAGAGAGTGGATGGTCAAATTTGCAGTCTGTCAATTTAGTAGAACAGGCAATGTATGTGGTATCTGTTTACGACACACAAACAAAACAAATCTATGAGCCACTCAAGCACAAAGAGCGTGGAGAATCAATTTCAACGAATACACAATACCATACCTTAGTGACTAGATCGAACTGACTAAAGGACACAGCGGTATCAACCGTGGGCTTTTCAGCCGAAACGGGTTCAGTCTCAGAGCTCTTAGTATCGTTAGACTCCTCTTCTCCAGATTTCTTTGGAGGTGAAGACGGTTGAGCTGCCAGAAATTCAAGTATTTGAGCTTGTATTTTCTCCATTTTAGCGGTGAGTTCATTAGCTGAAAGAGTTGAGCGTCCCATGGGGATGTAGAATTGAGGCACCTGTTTACTACTGGGCTGTATGGGTTTGAGAGCTACTGTAGATTTGGTGCCGGCATCTGGAGTTTTGTCACCAACTTTATTATCAGATGGAGACATCGTCACCTTTACTGGCTCCAAAGGTTTCTTATTCTCCAAATCCTCTTTCTCTCCTTCTACCCTGACAGTGGTATCGGGAGGGGAAACCTTGGGGACATTTTCCTTACTCTCTTCCTGTAAGTCCCGAGGTTGGTTAGGAGATGTGGGGGAGGGAGTTGAAGGAGAAAGTGAAGCCTCATCTTTTGGAGTCTTGGGGCGTTCTTTCTCCATAACTTCTGGGCTTGTAGGAGTGAGAATTGAGGAGGAGGAGGAGATGGTAGTTGACGGTGCAGACGTAGGACTGACATTTGTACGTTCTGTAGAAATTGCGGTTGGTGTCTAGGAGGAAAGATAACAAATTACGATTATATCTCACTTGCTAAGATTAATCAACTAGGTAAAGAAATAAAATTAGGTGTATTCCAGGCGGCAGCTATAATATAGGTACACCAATAAATGAGTTGCAGCTACCTTGGCAGATAGCGCCCACCGATAAACATCCATTCTCTCACAGTCCATCATATGACAAGGCTGGGGGGTAATACAACATAACGAGTAAAATCCCATATGAACTCCTTTTCTCCATCAATTGAATGCACTCAAATTAGGGTAGACCTAAATAATTCACATCTAGACCAGAGTTCTTAAGTTAAGTGTATGTGAACGAATTAGTGTGAGACTACAAGTGTTTGCAATTTCATTAACGCGAACAATCTCTCATCGCATCTGCGGACTAACCACTAACTGAGGGATTGGAATACCAATGGCTAAAGAGAAAGAATCTTTCCTAAATGGGAACTCAAGAATTTATACATAAATGAGTTTCGAACCCTACCCCATCTCCTCTTGTGTGAAAGCCAAATTCTTCTCTTCCCAAATACAATGCGTATTTCTAGGAACAGATACTCCCATCCATTAACTAACAAGGAATGGGTAAAAGGTCTTTCTTTTCTAAAATAAAATTTCCTGAACTAAGGAGTAATAATCTGTCTATCTATTAGGATATCGCGGGGTTTAGACAGAATAAACTCATATAACCATAGCGCTGCCCAGTTCGAAGTAAATAATATAATTTTGATAAGATAAGGCAGTTGTTTTGTGCATAAAAAGAGATCAATCTACACCCGTATTCCCCTCTGGGGAGGTATAATGCAGCATCTGTAGCAAGGTTTAAAATTCAATAAAGATTGCCACTAATAGACTTCAAACTTTGGCAATTGGTTTTGGAATTGTTTATACCTACTGCATTAGATTCAAGTCAAAAGAGGTCAATGGGTGATGGTGTATCTAGGGTTTCACGTCAATGTGCCAACTATTTGAGTGATCATGAATTTGATTGGTAGTATATTCGTGTAGAGAAATATGTGATAAAAGCAGCTCTAAGAACCGAAAACAGAAATCTACCACAATTTAACGGTCAATAAGAAGGTATAGAAATAGAAATGAGAAAATTGTGAAAAATGGTTCTCATTACCCGCAAATTTAAATTCCAGATATTAAAAAGTGGAAGGAAGTGAAAATCTCCAAGGCCATAGAATATGAATAATTAGGAAATAATGTTTTTTTTCTTTCGAAAATTAATTGAAGGAAAAAATGATTGCCTAGAGAACGTACAATAAAGCTAAATGGTATCGCGGTATATGAGGTCATAAGCATACATGAATGACAAAAGTTGACTTTATTCATACGATAATGGCTTTTGGTTAACATGAAGTTGCAAAGAGTTAAAACAACCAGATGGAAGATTTGGATCAGCCAACTAATCCTAAAACTCACTTGTTTCTCATCTTTAGGTAAAACTTCCTCAGTGGGTTTGGAAATAGAAATATCCTCTTTTTGTACTTCTGTCCTATCTACCGATGGAGATTCAGGTTGAAGAGTTTTCGGTCGATCAATTTCTGTTTCAGCTGTTTTCCCCTGCGTGGGTTTCCTAGGTTCAGATGTATTTTTTTCAACTAATTCTGGAGTCTTTGGACTAGCAATAAGCTCTCTTTCGTCCTTCGGTGTCGAATTTTGTGATTTAACTGAAGGCGTTGAAACACTATCATCGGGAAGAGGAGATTGAACGGATATTGGAACAGTAGGTGAGAAAGAAGCCTTGCTATGAACAGTAGTGGGTAGAGGTAGGTCAGGTGGTACCCAGGGTTCAATAATAGGTGGCGGAATCAATGCGTCTGCATTCTTTGTTCCTTCTGGAAATTTCTGTGACGGTCGGGATACCATTCCATTTCCTGAGGCAGCATAATGTCCTGTACCCCAGGCTTCTGCATATACATCTTGAGCAGGAAGGCATTTGCCCATATGTACTCCAGCTGGGCAGAATCTAGAAGTGGTCCCTTCCATATTAGACTGAGTAACAATTGCTGCAATAGCAGCACTGGGAGTTAAGGCAGCTCGAGGACATCGTTGACAGGCATGAACTGTTGTCTGCCAGGATAAATCTACCGAACAGGCGTGGAAAACAGGTGCCCTCGAAGCCATAACAAAACTCTGTACTCCATGACAAACGGACATTTTGTGATTGCGAGGACCTAGGGAAGAATGGCTACTACCAAGATATACACTATTGTTGGAGTTGGTTTTCAAAGCTGAAACGGAGTTAAATTGGTTGATTTTGGACTTCAAGGGGGAGAGATAATCCGAAGTGGGGGTTAGAGAAGAAGTAACACCACTGCTTGAAGAGGAATTAGATATAGTCCCAGTGGTAACATTACCTCCACCCCAACGTGTGCCGTATGGCGTAGCTCCGTCAATGAATACACGGGGATAGGATGCCAGGTTTAAATTTAAAGACAACGACACTTATTTGTCGGTCAAATTGGAGAAGTAGGAGGTGGAAGAGATGTAAAAAAATCCTTTAGAGAAGTGTACGTGCTACTGTTTTGAAGACTGCCCAGTAGGCACGCACATTACATACACCCTTTTTTGCTCTTGGCTGTAGGATGCAATGTGGGTAGAATTCAATTAGACGAAGAAGAGAACTATAATCCTGCGTCCAATTTTTCTAATGCGTACGCAAAATGATAATCTCTCTATCCTCACTCTTTGATGGGTTCCTTCTCTCTCTACTGCAAACGTGCTAAATGTGTGCAAGAGATTGCGCATTTACGCGCAAAAGCAGCACGCAGCAGAGGCGACAGTGTAATTGCTGCTTGTGTAAGTACGCGCTGCGTATGTACGTCCCCACTCAGTGATACGATTGGTGGAGAGCTTGAGTGCGTACATGGTAGCTCGCACGGTAGCCTCGAGGTCGACAGCCAAGTGTAAGCGACGGAACTGCTGCACCGGCGATATATCGATCGTTTCGTGCACATATGTACGCACGCATCCAAATGGGTGGATGTGGTTGGCTCGATGTAGAAAGCGTGATTGGTACTGGTTTAAGGTGAATAGCGCGGAGGTGGCAACTTGGTGCTAGAGAGACGAGGTGAAGATCCTGAGAGATGAGTAAGCTCTCAGAAAAAGCACCTTTGGTGACTTTTGGACATATGCCAATCTACCTCCGTGTGTGAGTATCACCGTGTGTATGCGTTTGCACTTCAATGTTGTATACGGAAAATCTGCTGTAACTTGCTCCTAGTTGCCATTCCTAGGACTCTTCTGCTCTCAAGTTGAATTGAAGTGATTCTCAAAAATCGAAATATTGTCAGTAAATATGTCTGAGTAAAGCATAGTACTCAAAAAGGAAGTATATGATACTATAAACACGTTTTATTTAAACAAGAGCCAAAAAATACAGTGTTTTGTAGAAAATAAAACGTCTCAATGAGAGGCGTGTTAGTTCAAACGGCTACTGAATGCTAAATAAAAATCGATCCTCAAAAAATTACACTTCTATATTGAAGTTGCGCTAAGGGGATTGGATTTAAAGCCAAATGCTTAAGATGAAATAGAATCATACAAATATAAATTTTAATAGGTAGATTATAATCAATTTTTTAGGATGTTGTATTTCCTCGAAAAAAATCTACAGATCTTAGCTTATTCTACCGGATTTCAATCAAATTCTGGAGATAATATATTATTTCGAAAAGTTTCATTTTGAGAAAGCTTTAATTCCAAACTTCTCACTGGGAAACATTAATCACTAACTGTCTACTGAAATATAAGTGGTAGAAAACATTTTTATCAAATTTTTAGTATAGGGAATTTTAAAGTAATTTTCAAGTGGTAGGCGTTTTGATAGTTATCATTAGCCCTTCAGCTGATTTCGGGCTTTACAGAGAGAAGGAGGAATATCAAAGTGACAAAAGTCGAAACGGGGGGGGGGCAGAATAATGATTCACAGATGTAGAAGAGACAGACAAATAGGTGAGTTGAGTACTGTGGAAGGAGTCGAATATGACATACAGTCGGGTCATGGTAGTTTGAAGTCAGAAATCAACTGCCGGTTAATAGACTCTTTTGTCGTATGAGTACACGTTGCCCAGGGTGCACCACGTGGCGGTAAGTCTATCGCACACCCAGAATTTTAAAATAAATGTCTACTATAACTCTTCGCCTCCATAACCCTTTATTTAGGATTGCTTATAATGTGGCTGCATTCAGAATAAAGCTATGCAATTCAAAATGGGCACAACATGGCTCAAGTAAAGCTCGATTAAATGAGTGTATTGTTGGTAATATGGTCAGTTAACGTCATTAAATTTAAAATTCAAATTTATTCATGACTCCTATCATAGTTTCGATACTGTTGAAAACATTCACTCAGATCGTGTTTGTGCACAAAAAATTCGACACCATTGTTTGATATAACTACCTTTTAAGAAATAATAAAACAGAGCCAAGTTTATATGGACGTTTTCCGAAAAAATTCACGCATTTTTTGAGTGACTCACAAATCTCATTATGAGCCCACCGGCAAATTTCTAACTGCAATTTTAAAGGTCTAAAGGTCTTTGAATCTAGAGATCACAATGTCATCAATGCTAACCAAAAGGATCACGTGTATGCTGGAAAATTCTGGAAAGCGTGCGTGCATAGGCTTCTGAGCCAGAGTTCGATATTCGTGTAACTGAGCATCCAGACTGATAAACCAGACAATAAGCATTTGACAGGTGTTTAGTTGGTGAAAAAATATTACAATTATGAGTTAGGGCATTTTGATTAGCCGAATCTACCATTTTCTGTTCCTACTCCCTCTCAAAATTGAGCCACCCTAAATTTCCTTTCTGCTCTAATGTTTTTTCCCAATGCTCTTAATATGTTTTTGGTTGTGAAAATAATGAAACAACAGAATTCAGTCATTATAGCAACCAATTTCAACTTGCACAAGGGTGCTTTTGTTTACTTTTTCTAAACTTTCACAAGTAGTCTAGAGAATAAAAGGAAATATTTTGCATTTAAGTGAATGCCAAACAAATTTGGTTTTATAAGCGACGGCTTACAGAAAGATAGTTTTTGTTCACTGCTGTGTATTGACTGTGTCCATGAAAAAAAGCACTAAAATAGTCACAATAATTCTCCGAAATTCCAGTAAGGAATAATAAGAATTGGTTATCTTCGCTGAGAATGCCTAGGCAATATTTAAAACGAAACAAATAATATTAAAATTTTCAAGATATATCAATCCATTAGCGCGCCATGAACTTCGGAAACCAACTACCGATTGAAAATATGGTGGTGTTAATAAGCAGATCGAAGACCAACATAAACTTGCATTCAACACTCAAAACTCCATTTTTATGATGAATTTCTGAGTGCTTTAATACGTTTCAATCAAAAGTCAAAATATGTCTTGATTTACCAATACCGTTTCATGTTTACATTTTACTTTCCTTTAAAAGATAGATATATTTACTCCTGTGTGGTAGACCAGCCAAGTGAATTGAAAGGCCATATCAATAGGTTGTTTATACGTATAACATAACATTGGAATTATCAAATATTTACACACTGAGCTATTAAACTAATTCAACAGTACAAAATTTCAACTATTAATCACAAATATTGACATCAAATGTGCCTAAAGAGACGCAGTTAATGAAGAACCATTTGTAGTATTCCATGGATGAGAAATGACAGCAAAGTAACTGAAGAAAATATTACTTGAATTTCCTTTGACTGAGGTCCGCTATGGCTGGAATGCCTACACTTATTTCATTTACCTGTCCACTGTCCTAGAAAGGCATTAAATAATCGAAACAACACGTTTAACCACTCAATTAAAGTAACCGGTCTGAACAAAGTAGGCATGAACTGACCCAGATACCCATAAATGTTACAAAAAGAAGTTGCCATTTCAGTTCCCCCTGGAATTCAAATAACATTTCGTTTGTAATACAAACTCCATTTCGACTTCTTGTTTCAGTTCTAAAAAAGGTGCTTTCGTTACTATGTCTATTCACATGCCTTGACTTGATCAAACCCGATAAAGGATTCCTCCATTGCCGGGAATTTATTATGCGTTATAAAAATATATGGGGGAAAAATAAAAGCTGTAGTTACCTCAACACCAGTGTCTTATGACTTTAAAATCGTTTTGCACTCTCATCCACTAAAAGGAGAAATGAATGGAAGTGTCTAGACCAACTCTTCGCAATTAGACACACAGGCTACAAAGTAATGAACATCATAGACAGCCGCTTGGTGCCATCCAATGAGGCGATCATAAAATATGCATGTAGTAAATAATGTACATTTGGTAATGGAAATATCAATGAAACATGGCTATTTGATACTATGACATTAATTCAAACATTTTAAAAGTCCCGCTCCCACCTTTTATACATTTTTTTAAATATTCTTTTTAATTATCACTTTTTCACATCATTGGGCGTAATAAGAATAATGGATCACTAATGTGGCAGACCTTGAAAATGTCAAGGAAATGCAAATTAAATCATTTTAATACTTGCATCAAGAATCAATCACATAAATTTAGCTTAAAGAGACAGAATTCATCGAATCTCATTAAAATATCTTCAATGTCCTGCTTTATATGCTACACCACGCAATAAGACCTTGAAAATTGCAATGAATTTTATAAAAATAAGTGGACGAATAGCATTTGAGGCATTTAATGACAATGCATTTTACATGAGAATGGTCAGTAAATGGGTTTATGCACGCTAGCAACTACATTCATACGGGTAAAATAGCTCCCTCCCTTATAAGTGAAGAGTAAAACAGGAAAAAAGGTGAATACTTGTATGTGACAAAGGACGTAGAAAGCACGATATTTGATCTTTATAAACTAATTGGAGGCTTAATTATCAGTTGACAATACAATATGGAAATAAAATGTTCATAAAAGTGTAATGAAGAAATTATCCATGCTCCAACATTCAAGACTTTTTCACCGAATGTTAGATTTCTTATTGCCATTGTGACTTATGAGGAATATAAAATTAGGCGTAATTAGGTGGTCAAAAAGTGCTTTTATGAATAGGAAGAAATGTTAAAATCCTACTTTCACGGTCTTGGGAAGAAAAGTGATGGATTGAAGTGACTCAACAGAGCATCCAAACTAATAAACCAGTCAATAAGCACTTGGCAAGAATTCAGTTGGTGTAACAATATTAAAATAATGATTTTGAAACATGTAGCAATGGTCTATACTTTCAATACTGTTAATCGATTTCAATAGATTTCATGTACTGAAAGAAAGGATTTTTTCCTTGCAAAGTTATAATTTATAATTATGGCAAATAATGCCACAATTTGACTTAAAATGCTAGAATTATATGGAATATCCTCCATTTGTTTCCCATAAATTAACATTTGGGTAATCAACCTTGACAAGAAACAAATTAGTCTAAGTGTTCCCACAGATATAGCCCTGCCAGGCAGCATTGCAGGAAATGAAAGTAGCGCGTAATGCAAAATTCTAAATTTCGTCCAAGAAATGTATTTCAAAAGTGAAATATAAACAAATGCAATAATTCAATCAATCGATAGGATTCTAAAGAAAAGACAGTTTATTTTCCTCAGGGTTTTAGACTGAGATATAAAAGGTAATTTTAGCATTTAATTGATAAACAAAGTAAATATTAGTTTGTTTTTCTACATTTTTTATGTGGCAGCTTAACGAATTCTTTTAAATCACCATAATTCCGCAGGTCAACATTCGCCTAACTTATCTACCATTTGAAAACCCGGGAGGCTAAAAATATATTTATATATTTTTAAAGAATTCCAATTTGATTAAAAATTAACTCAATTAAGGATTTTGTCCAATTCTTTGTGGGAAGCATAAGGCGAGCATACTGAATCAAAGAATCTCAAGACCACTCGAGGAGTCTGGAACGTGTGGTCGTGAGTACGAAGATCTCTGAACCCACAAACAATCAATAGTCACTGCATGGTTGGCATAGCAAAAGTTACATTTAAATGACCCAACTCTATGTTAGTGTCACACACACAACCAGATAAACGCTATTCACATCAGACTGTCTGTTACCTCAATATTGTTACAATTAAAAAGTAGGGAGAAGTAGTAGTGGCGAGTTGTGGATAAATATCTTTACTTGAATTCAGTCCAGTAGAGCTTGACTTTTTCAAGCCCTGTGTTATTAAATTAAATACAGTGGTAATAAAAGGTATATAATGTGTGTGCTATAAGGAAACGGGCTTCAAATAGGGAGAGGCTAGTGTGGAGACGAGTGTAAGCTCCCATTTACCAACAACGAAGATGGGCAAATAAAATCAAAGCAGCGCGATTGTAAATATTAAGGATCAGTTCGAGAAAGGCTCATAAATAAAGAACAAGAATTAGGAGTTTAAGTATAACACACGACAAAAAGGGAAAATAAATACTCAAGATCTTAGCTATTATCTTTTTTACGTAACTGTTGTATGTAACTTAGCTCCACTTACAATGATGTTACTTAAGGAGTTATCTATAAACAAGCGAATTATGAACTTATTGCTATATTTAACTCTCAATATGGCACCTATTTACACAGAAACATCGACTTTAGCGCACATTCACATAAATATGAATGCCGAGAGGATTAATGGAATATATTTCGGTCAAATTTATTTTTCTCTATCTTCATTCAAATGAAAAGTATTTAGAGGAGAATTCGTTGCTTTTAAGCTCATCTCCCACAACAGCATCGACCGCTCTCATTCACAATAATGCGGATTTTCTGCATTAATGAACATCACAAAAAACCTTCCCAAATAAATTTTCAAATTTGAAGGTTATGAAACAAGTGCAATTATACGTTGAATAAACAAGGTTCTTGACTTGCTAAACGCAAAACTCAGATGAGTTAGGGCATTCCCACTCCTTCTCAAAATTGAACCACCCTACACTTCCTTCCTGCTCGAATGTTTTTTTCCCAATGCTCTCAAACAGTTTTCGATTGTGGTAATATTGAAACGACAGAATTCAGTCACTATAGGAAAACATTCGATTTGTTTAAAACGTATTACGCAGTATAAAACGGTACAAATATAGGGAGTAAACGAATTTGGGATAAAAACGAAGTTTCAGTTGTTCAAGTAATCAACTTAAGCGAATTAATGGGTACTCAGCTGAGAAATTGATGACAACAGATTTAGTTACATGTTCCCCAAATCAATTGACTGCGAACTGCTATATCTCATTGTCTCAAAGAGCCCATAGCTCAATAAAAGACAAACCACCAAGTAGGTCTTTATTGCAAAGTTCCAAGTCAAACATAATTTTACTACTAATTCATTTGAAAAATTCAAAAGATTCAATTAGTCAACAATAGAATACATGGGAAACCTGAATTATTAAATTAATAATTTTTACTATGATGAAAACATTCATTTTTATCCGTCCTTAGCAATTATCTCTCTGAAATGCAATTATTTCTAAAAAATATATCAGAAAATCTAACTAAACTTCAGAAATGTGCCAATCAAGATCTTTCTTTAAATAATGGGTTATAGTCTAAAAACAAATCGTATTTTGAATATAAAAGCAAATATTTTTTAAGCGAAAAAAGAAAATTCATTCTAAACCATTCCTAATTTCTAATATCATACGTTCAGACCCATGTTCCTGTCACTCACAAAGTTGCCAATCTTGAGAGTAGATATATATATATATATATATATATATATATATTGATAAAGGACTAATTTCTATTACAGAAAAAATAATGTACATAGAACATTGTCTGAAGATGGCTCTGGATTTTCCATAGAAGAGCATATTCACCAGACACTGTAAGCAATAACACTGGATATAAATGACAGAATATAATGCTTAGAAAGCATTTTCGATAAACAAGGGTAATTAAAAAAGTTACTATTAGTTTATAAATAAATAGTTTCAATTTTTTATTCTGCAAAAATCTGAAGTAACTCCGAGAAATGGTTTAAAATTTGGATCGGACAGGAAAAATATGTCCCAAAAGAGAAATTTGTCAAATTTAAAACTACCTGAGGATATAAATGTGCAATTATTGTTCTATCAAACTTTATCCAATTTATAAAATTTGAAAACATGCAACTAGTGTTCAAATCCATAAAATTTTTGCAGATTTATTCAATTAAGGTGGTAAATCCAGTTACCTTTCTCGCAATATTAAATTATCCGCTTTAGTAATGGGTCGACATAGATGTCAAAATGCATCTACGTGCTTGCTAAAATGTCTTACTCCGAAAATCGATAAATCAAAGTTAAATGACTAAGAATAGGCACCAGAACTCACCCGAAAATCTGTGCAAAAAAACAGAAATTGACTTCCTTTAAAACTCAGTAAATCAATAGAAAAGTACACATTCAGAGTGAACGATTACAATTCTGGGGGAGAGAGAGAGAGGAACTTACAAGGGCATATGTGGCAATGGTGCAAGATCCACCGTCATACATTCGCATCACGTATGTTTAACTACTGGGTGGAAATGAATCGCTTGCATGTGTGTGCACTCAGATCTTCGGATAAACAAAAACTCAGGGTCGTCGTCGTCGTTCTTCACATAATGTTAATTTCATTTGTGCCTGTCAGCATAAGTACACATACATACACACCCCAACCCTGTCTTTGCGTATTCGCTCATTCACCTGATCGGTGATATTCGGTATCAGCGGGCGGTGGAGACAATATCCAATGGTTAAACGCAAATTGATTCGTCACCTTGTTGCTCTAAGTTCTATTGGTTTAGATTCTGGTCAGACAATCGGACTTTGCATGATTATTTGAATGATAACAAGACCAAGTTGATGGTGTTCGCATTTAGTTCGATGCTAAGTAAAAAACCGGACGTTCATGAAAGAATCGGAGCCTTTAGAGTAAAAGCTGCTATGTCTGCTAGTTCACATGTACGTTGGAGCGATGAAGCATTTTTGACAAAAAGCTTAACATTGGACACTGGCTTCGAATTACTCGTTTAATCGATTGTGTGAGCGCTCCCTTCACCGTTCCTCAATTGTCTCGAGTTTGTACTGTTACCCCAGTTTATGCACCTCATATAAACAACACATCACAAATGCAGCAACAAATAATGGTTCTGACAAGACCCTCCTTCAGCATCCTCTCTGCTCTCGTTTGTCGTAATTTAATTTGATTGTTCTGCTGTGTTTTTGGCAACTCCTAAATATTTGCTATTATTCGCGTCCCATACGATTTATGTTTGTATGTGATTAAGTGTCCCCTTATCTTGTCAGATCCTGTTCAGAAATGTACTTTCTGATTTTCCAAGATCTATTGCTGTTAGTAGTACTACTATTTATATCACCGCGGAGTCTAGGATACATACCATGTATTACTTGGGTTGATTTCGATCGATCTGGCTTTATATAAATCGTGGTAACTATGAATTTCAAACGGGAGCAGGGTTCCGTTCCTCTATTTAGACTTCCAAATGTTTCGATATGAATGTGTAATGGTAACATTGGTCTCTGGGGGGTGGATAAAAAGAATAAGAAGACTTTGTCTGATAGCCTCGTAATTCAACTAATATGTGAGTCTGTTAACCATTCTTTACTTGAAACTTAGTCGAGGGAAACAATTAATAGGAAGCTTACAAATTGTTGGGGAGGGGGGGGGGGAATAATATGTCAATTAATCAGTTACCAACAGAAATACTGCAGTTACTAAGGTTAACATCTGCATAGAAAATCTAACATCCACAGATTTGAAGAAATAATAAGGCAAAATAGAATGTAGAAAAGTTAATTTAATTATTGAAATATGGGGACTTCAAAGGACGAGTTTAATGTCAGATAATATATAGAAAAAAACGGGATTCATACACCTGACTACTAGCTATGAGCTCAAATTCCCTTCTATACTTCCTTTAGATGTTCGTTGGTCGCAATAAATACGTATTTTGCGCACAATAGATAGCCAATGTGACCCAGTTAATAATCGAAATGGAAAAAAACACACGGTTCTGTTGGATAGCCATAACCTAGACCGTCAATGGAGATGGTGAGCTTTATGTGAGAACGGTTAGTTCGGACAAGATATGACGTGTAGTTATTCCACTGTATGCTGTTAACACGCTTCCCTCCAGCGATAACTCATTTTTGTATCAAAAATCCCAATGTCACATCAATTAATAAACTAGATTCTCATTCGTCGCCTTAGTCCCCATTCTCCTTTCATTCTTCCCGTCTTTTAGTTTTGCTTTCAATAATTGAGTGATCACGTATTCACGAACAGCAATAGTTCTAATGCGTCCAGTATTTGTTTTCTCCTTTTGGTCAGTCGTCAGTAGAAGAATATTATGAGATTGTTTGCTTTGGAATTGCACGTCAATACTTTCACTTATCGCCCCCTACCCCTCTGACTTGTTTTATCATTTACACAATTACTTTACTATTTGACAAGCGCGAATTCAGCTTCATAACTAAGATGCAAAGAATGTCACAAAAGCATGAGTAATAATAATAATAATAATCCAATCGCCCATATTCATGAAAGCAGTATTAATTTTGCCTCCCATTTAAAATATGACACAGTGTCTCACATTACACAAATCCCTTTATCTGTGAGTATAAGAAAGCGTCCCTCAAATTTGACACCTTCAAATGATTGCAGGTTGGTGATGTAGTTTTCATCTTTGCAAGTATAAAGCGATAAATTGGCGTAACATTTCATTTTGCATCATAAAGAGGGAATTCCATTCAGTTTCAAATGCAAACCTTTAGTCAAGAAATGTTCCCATCATTTAACCGCCAAAAAGAACTCTTGTGAAATTCTACAGCTTCAAATATCTTAAAACTGGAAGATAATGAAAAAGAAGTAACACTAATAGCCATTTTCCCCATTTCGGCCCATAGAAAATTAGTCGCATTCGAGAAGAATTGGGAGGGGGAAAAAATTTAAAAATGTGAAATAATTAAAATAAAATTTAACCCCATAACATTCAGTAAGTACGCCACTGGTATATAATAGTTAGAAGATCGCGGCTTCTCTCTGCACCTGACCCGATCAGTACGCAATTTAAATCTACTAGGTGGCCAAATCACCTCAGTAAGCAACTAAAAGGTCAAGGAAAATAAGATTGTCGGCGAAATTTTTTAACTCCATCTTGGACTTGTATGCACAAAGGGTAGTTTAGGAAGAAAAACACACTGTCCTGAATCATTCAGGATTGCTGGCTTTTTATAAGTGGAAGGTTACAAAATTAACATGTACACAGTTAACAGTTACGAAAATTGCTTCAGTTAACGTGTTCACAGCAGTATGGAACAGCTAATTATGACTAATCTACTTAGACCTTCTCAATCATTGATTTCAAACTTTCACAAGAGTTCCCACCATTGACTCATTTCCCACAATGTTACAAATACCGCAGTAGGTTTAATTTGATAATTTGTCAAAACAAATAAGCACCCGGGTTGCGAAAATTAAATCTCAAACACAATTTACTATTCGATCGGATTATAATTGAATTTTTTAAGTAATTTAAATAATGTGAAAGAATTCAGTCATGAAAAACCGTGGAAATAAAAATATTTCAAAGAATCATGACCTAATACCAAGCTCTGATCCAAAGGTACTTAAGAGTTTATATTCACATTGCTCAAGTAGACTTAGCTGAGGGATAATTACTTGTTCTTTAAATAATCAAGCAGAATTGGTTGATCGCACCAGATAAAACAAAAGTATTTAAAGTAATAAGCATTCAGGGTTCGTTCGCGTCCAAATTACGCGTTTTCATTAAATTGTTGCAAGCGAGGCCATTCTTATTGCGTGAAACAGAAACCGCCCTAATTTCTTATGGGAAATGTCAATGCCAAAAACGGGTGGATATATGATGCATGATGAATCACCAATGGAAGAGGAGGAAAATAATGAAATTTAGTTATTACTTCTTCATCATACTTTAGAAGGCAGTTAGATCTGTTCAATAAGACTATTTAACAAATAAAGCAGGTAGCGCATTTATAGGTAAAGTAGCGTAAAGATGTATAAATACGTAAATTTAAAGAAAGATGGAAACAGATAACTGGCGAATTTTAAGATCTCCAGGTGGTCTTCCATAAACAGAGTTGTGAAAATTGAAATGGCAATTTATATATATGGCCAATAAACACTGGAATTGCAGTGAATTTACAGCAAATATTGCATGTATTGCTATCGTAATAGTCGAAGAAGTAACGCGCATGAATCACAATAAGGAACAAGACGAGCTAACTAAGTTACTCGAATGCAATTAAGGCCCAAATAAGTGGGATTGATTTCGTAATAATCAAATAAAAAAATCGACTGAAATGAAGCACTGACTCTTTAAATAACGGTTGGGTAAGAGTTGACTCTAATTATAGCTTGGTGTTAGTAAATAGGTCCTATTTGGTAATGAGACCTTTATATTAAAAATCATAGAAGCTTTCAACAAATTTAACTAATGATCCAAATAAATTTTCACGGTATTGGGTGGATATAAATGAAGTGGCATGACCAACAATTCACTTAAATTAACAGTTCACCAGGCTATAAATATATCAAGGGCATTGACACACCCTGCAACTCGAAAATCAAACCAAGAGAAGGGGAATTCGAAATATATGGACATCACAAAGTGAATAATGCCCCTTACGAGAAAGTAGGCAATTCAAGATCTCCAAGCGTTCCGACTTTACGCTCCTTCCTAACTCCACGTTCCATAGACCAAGTAGGAATATTTTATCATCTTTAGAAACTAACACCAGTAATTTGGCGCATATAATCTGCCTAGGGGCAGAAATGATTCAGCAAACCTATGCAAGGAAATAAATTTTTGCTCAAAGACCTGCCATATGAATGTGAGAAACATCCCACTAATGTGAATGCTTTGGTGGGAAACCTCAGTGCTTTGCATACGAGCAGTGAGAATGAGAAATTGGGTAATAAAAAGGAGGATATTAAGTTCTATAGCATATAGGAAAGTTGAAGAGTAGCTATGCAAAAAAAGCAGCTTCCTACTAACAAACTTGGAAAATATTATTAAGAAATCTGCTTTTCTGTGTATGAATTAAGGAATTAGGATGTCTGGTTGGATCATAATTAAGTGATTAATTTAAATTCACGTATACTCCTGGACAAATTTTTAACTATGAGAGAAATATAATCAAGGCCGATAAAACCAACTACCAGTAACCTTTGTAAGCAGAGAAGAAAGCGGGTTATTTTTCAGAAAATTGGCTGATAGTATTTTCAATTGCTCTGAGTTGGTGGTTGAGGAGAAACAAAAAGGAAAAAAAGTAAGTCAATTTCAAGTATAGGAAATAAAGTAAAATGTGAAAACAAATCGCACGTAGGTACAATATCGACCGTTTCCTTTATATCCTCTTGAGATAGGAATGCAGTAATATCTCCGTCAATATCTTGGCATGCCTCCGATATCAGAGTCCTGATGAAGCATCATCGGTCGACTGATGTTTTGTTATGAGATTAGTCCAGATATGAATGAGCAATATGATCTGTACAACAAGTAGGGGTAAAAGAGGTATTCCAATAAGTGGAGAGAACCCGGAGGCTATGTGTCCGACAACGATAGCCCAATAGACAACAATCTGGAGAGCCAAAAATTGGTAGATCCTGGGAGGGAGATGAAAGACTATTGCCATGGTTACGTAGTCAACCAGACCGGCGCCGCACAGACACCAAAACTTACAAGAGAGAATGAGCGAGAGCGAAAAAGGAGATACACGCGCGCACACACGTGCAGCAAGAAAGGAGGCAAGTGCGCCATTCACGTGGACCACCAAGTGCGCACGTACCAGCCTAAATTATAATGCTCATTGGATAGTACGTGGACATTAAACCAATAGGATTACACATGCCTAAACAAGCCACTCTGCTATTGACCAATCGATCATAAAGCACGTGGGATAATCATGATTCAAACATGCTCATTGGGGAGACACAACATCTAATTCATTTAAATACCCTCACAATTACTGCATCCAAACGAAAATAAACCCTTACCAAGTTGTCTTCTGGTCCACGTGCTCCTGGATCGAAAATAACAGGTAACATGTTTAATGATCACCGAAACTAATTTAAAGTAAGAGCAGTCATTGAAAATTTATTTTGAACAATTAAGAGTTCGTTACTATTTAATTAAGACACTATAGGGACCCAACCAGATGGATTTAGGATGTAAAATTTTAGAATCCCAAAAAATTTATTTCTCCATTTAACAATCGACTAAACCAATCAATAATCGCAATAACGATAAAAATTTAGTGATGAATATATATATTTTAGAGATGAGGCATAGGCAATTCAAGGATGATTAAGATGAGAAGTTAAAGGTTTTCAAAGTCTATGTGGAGGGGGGGGGGGGGGGGGGTTCAAAATAGTGACAAATGATTATGTGGGCTATAGGTATTTTTTAGGTTCCAATTCGTCACAAAATACTTTCTGTTATTGTTACGCTACGCTAGCCTATTTGGATCAATTTACCTTAGAACACTTATTATGAGTAAATTGTAGTACCCATTCCCTTTCACCCTCAAATAGTCCCCATTTTCTCTCATTGAACTTGTGACACTTCTGCTAAATTAGGTAGCCTGACTTGAATATGGAAACGGGAAAAGTAAAGACTTGAATTATAACAAGTTACGAACAGAACAACGCTGTATTATTATACAAGATCAGAGGAAACACCTATTTAACGGTACGAAAATCTTAATTCTACCAAAAAGTGAACTTTTAAAGACTACAATTTCATAATGAATTGAGATAAAAGTAATAATAGGAAAAAATTCTGAAATGATTAAATATTAGTATTCGATTGGGCTTGCGATTTAAGAAAATCCCCAAATTTCAACAGCCAGTTTTGAGTGCCAAACGCTTGATGTATGTCTACTTAAGCAGAGGCAATAAAATAAGCACTTAGGAAAGTGCTCGAGGTAAATAAACAGAAAAAATTGGTAGATAACCCCTACTGACTATTTGTTAGTAATAACTAGAGATTCTAGTCAATAAATTCAGAAACTTTTGTATAAAAGTAGCATTTAACTAATAACATTTAGTCAAAAGTTCTTTCACATACAATTTTCAGGGAGAATTTGAAAAGAATGGAAACGATGATGTATTATAAAATACATGCCACGTATATTTGACCAAATAAGTAATGGTCATTCCGTATCATACGTATTCTGTAACAGCTAATATAGTCTGAAGAAAAATGGCTTATCACGAACATAAATGAAATCCAGATAACATCGGGTTAAATGGATTTACTAATATCCGATACTCTTGAAAGTGGACATGGGTAATAATTTAATCAACCAATTCCTAGAAGGATACAAAAATGTAAACCAACATCAACTATGATGGTTTTTCGCCTAAAACACTGAATAAAGCCTTTACACACATGATAATTTTAATAGAAGGAACTAAATTTATCGAATATGCTGCTTTATAAGGCATAACTAAATGCTTTTCGAACCAATATTTTGCTAAAAGTTCAATAAATTGCAACGCACAAACTCCTCCGAGTTATCAAACTAAATACGGTAGAAGAAAGAATAGCTGACTTTCCGAGCAAATAACAACGCCAATAGACTTAAGAACCAAGAAAAACAATAAAATACCTCTTAAATCGGGCGAAAAGATTAACCAATAAGTGCCTAAATTGTTATTTAGCATAAAAACGATTTTAGAAAGGTCTTCTAAAGATCCCTAAAGGATAAACTCCATAACCCATTCTCTAAGGAAATCATAGAATTCTTATAAAAGGATACACATAAACACCCAAAATGAACCAACTGGGAAATCAAATATTGCAGATCAATGTGGCTATTAGACAGATGAAAGCACCCACCAAATTTCAAGCCACTAGCTCGAGGTTGAGCAAGGTGGAAATGCTTTTAAATATCAAAAATCTTATAACTATTTGTCTATATTTCAGCTTTCTTACATTTATAGGCTGCATATCATTTCATTTCTTCTTGATTTGCATAATAAATCCTAATAAAACCTATTTAGTAAACAGGTCTTCATTTATTTTCATCCATCTGCAAATAAGTTTTATGCACGATTCAGGAATCCTCCCCTATTCAAATTTTATTTCCCACCTTGCTACATTGAAGTTTAGAAATCCGTAGGAGAATTCTGGTTTTGCTATTACTCTTTATTCCACCTGATGGTTTTCAACTATCAAATTCTGATACAAGAATGAAAGTAACTTACAATATATTTCACGAAGGAGGGAAGGGTAGAAGTACGAGGGGACTGAGATTGACGGTGAGCATTTGGGAAATGCGGAGGAGTGAGAGGACGAGGTGAGGAGCATGGAGAGTTCAAAGAAGAAGGGACAGTTGGTAGGGCTTCCGGAGTGTGTGAAGACTGTGGACCCGGTACCATAATAAGGCGCAATGCGCGTCTTGCCTCTAACCGATCACTAACTTTAAGCAATGCAAGACTCTGATTTAGACCTGCCTGGGTAACCTCGTCTGTCAACCATCGGATGAAAAGTTCATCCATTTTCATTTTCAAAATTGGAGCAAAAGCCATTCCGAAAATTAAATCTGAAATAAAATCCAAACACAAATGTTTATTTTAAATGGCGGGTGTTTTGACAGTTATAATCAAATAAAAGAAAGAATATTTGTCATTTGAATAAATATATTAAATTAGGTAAGCCAGTGGATTATTAAAGGGACTTAATAATTCGTTAATGAGAATTCAGATGATGGATGTAATAAAATAAATTCATTACTGGACTTTAAATCAATGTGATTCCTAATAAATTTAAGACAACTGCAACTAAAACTACTGACCTGTTATTTTAAAGGATCTATCAACTAACCAAATAAGGATTGGCTAATTTGGCTCTCGCGGTATTTTGGTGTTGCCAAGGTCAGTTCGTTAAAAGTTTTCTCTAGGTAATTGAACTTAATTAATTACCATATGTTCTAAACTATTTTGTGCTAGTATCATTTGAAATAATAAAGATGATTAATAAAAGAGGTACCTTTTATCATTTCAAAAATTTTAATGGTTTATACTAAATGGAAATATTAATAAAATTATAGGTATGTGAACATAAATACAGATTCCAAGATCATCTGTTTGGAAAACTATGAAATTTATGGCACATATAAATATGATTACCTCTTGACGATATTATAATTCAAGGATCATTCTCCCTATTATTGAAAATATTTCTGTCACTTTTTCCACTATGAAAATGAAAACTGTCTGGAATATGGGCCAATAGGTATTTAATAGTAAAATCACAAATTTTGTCTGGTCGAGTACAGGAGACCTCGATGGCATTTCGAAACATAAACACTTTATGCACGCCGCGATGCCGAATGCTGTGTGCTGCCAATCGATGTTGAACTCGGATTTTGCAGACTTAAATAATAAAACTTCCAGTAAACATGATTAAGACTTCTTGAGAAGTTCCATTAAGATTAATTTGAGACTAAAATTCTTTAATTGGTTTGAACAGAATTGTAAACTGGTGATTAGAGTGTATACTTGCATTTTATTCTTACTCCCATTTAATTCACCTAGATTGAATAAAGTATGATTTGATCGAAAAACAGAATAACAAGTCCGATTTTCTCAAGTCTTTTACATATATTATTTATCTGACAAAAAGCGGAAGGCATTATTCATTGGTGCATTACATTGGTTCGAGTTTTGCTTGTGCTCAACTGAGATTAAATTTACAGAGAAATTTTAGAGACTTAATCTTCGTAGACGACTTATGAAATTATTATAGTAAAGTGAGAAAAAATCTTGGTTCCGTTAATTTTATGGCATATTTTATATTCAGTGTTTTCTCAAGTTTCTTTCTCGTCATTGACTTCAGGTTATCAAGTAGGCTGAATTCAAAACCCTTTTGTGGGCATCGTAAACAGGAATACTGAACTCACTGAAGCTACTATAGTCTTAGGGGGCACCAGAGAGCACTCGAAATTTGAATATTATTTCATTCTAGGTCATTATTAGCCGCACGCTGATTTGCATTAGGAATTGTTTTAGGTGAGTATGATACTAATGGAGACTAAAGTAATCTATTTAGTGGAATTAAGAGAAATGGAGTGATAGATTCGTCATAAATAGGAGGAGGGTTTAATGAATTTTTTAGGACGTCTTCTATAAAGTTAGATTTTGTAACTTGGTGCTAAATGACGCTCATTGTGTGAAAGGCATTTGATTAGGTTGACTTGGAACATATCACGTGAAAAGATGCATGCTTTATTGAAATCCTACCAAAGCTGACATATATAGCCACAATCTTTTAAGGCGAAATGGGTAGAAGAAAGGCGAAAATTCAAGACATCCAGGTTAAAGCGAACATTAAATTCAGACTATTTAAGTATTCCTCAGGGGAATTTATATATCTTTTTATCTTATAGGATGATGGAGGGTATCGGAAGGCTTCATCAGAACTACACCCTGTAGGTCACAAGCTGATCGTACTTAAGTATGACATCAATTTTCTTAACAAATTGGGTTTCATGGAAATCAACATATAAGTTCATTTTTTGGTGAAATAATAGTTATTATTAGGCCCAAAAGATGCTTAATGCCCCTCTTTATTAAGAAAATATACGTAATAGGCTTTCAACAGCTCTGTTTGACAAAAACGTGCCATTATACATGTTTTTTGTCTTAAAAGTATTTTTAAAATTATATTGATACCTTGCATTTTCCTACTGATTTATATTCTTCCGTGCATCATTCCAGAATTGAGTTTACTATTTCCATAAAGGAGCGCTATTAACTTTAGACCGAACCCAAGCCCGATGTTATTCGAATAAGCTCTCAAGACCAGGTCCCACAAGTCAGAAATGTTCCATTTAAACTCAAAGGATACCCATGTGACGCAAACGTAACTTCTTATGAAAGTTGTTAAATTTAATGCGTAATATCTGTTATATCCAAATTTGTTAGATTTGTTTTGTCAAAAATTTGAGATTCAAACTATATTATTTAATAGTAATTTATTTACTAGGATGGCATTAGATATTTATCCCACTACAAAACGGGTTTAGTTGATAAATTAAGGGAATTCATGACAATTTGTTTTGCGGATGAAATTTCGACACCACTTTACCAAGTATTTAAAGGACGACTTTCTTGTGATCCCCGTGACGCAAGTCGAGTAATGAGTGAAGTTGAATTTGACGTCTTATATAAGTTTCGACATGATCCTGTTAAAATGGCCTGTCATGTGCTCGAAACTTGCCGAAAATCCTTGCCGTTTAGACAAGCCTGTTGTCTTCTTGGCTCAGTATATAAACCTTATAAAGATATTGCATATGAGGATATGCTGAAACAATTATGCAACACCTGGTTCTCAGTGAATCCGGAAGAATTACAAAAGCTATGGCATATGAATGAGTATTTATTCCAGCATTTCTACGAAGGAAACGTATTGCGACCAGGGGCTCGCTTTTTGAAAATATCAGGGATGCATTGGGGATACAAATTCTGGGATTCGTATGGGAAGTCAATGTTCAATCTTGGGACAGAAATCTATTCAGAAAGTTTGAATTTCAGTACCCATGAATATGCCAGTGGTCCAGATAATGTATTATATAAAAAGTCTCACTTTTATGGTGTCAGCATCCCTTTTGAAATGAGTGCCATATTTCCGCTGGTTTGCTATAACTGGAGTTATCTTAACTTTACCTTGAAAGACGAACGGCTAAGACTTATTCTTAGGAGATCTTCTTCAGAGAGAGTATACACGGCTTATTTCCGTTTTTTTTACGTTTAAATTTTGGATATTAATAAATTGATTTTATTAATTTGCATAATCATCTTCATTACGCTTCCGAATTAGAATCTAATTTAAAATCCTGAAGACCGCAAAATCGAAAATTCTACCCTAATCGATTAGAAGCAAGGCTAGAATAAAGTTAATTACATAGAAGTAAAAATAACGAAGTATGAATTGTAACGCCAACTTTTATTTCATTATGACCTTTGACCACTCTGATAAACAAATGGCACTTCAGAACCTTATCGATCTGTAATTGTAATATCTGATAAGTCTGGAGTTTCCCTATTTTTATATTTTAACATGGAGGTGTGCGATAAACTTACCCCCACGTGGTGCACCCTGGGCAACTTATACTCATACTGCAAAAAGCCTATCAACCGGCAGTTGACTTCTGACTTCAACCTGCCATCACCCCACTGTATGTCATGTTTTACTACTTCCACAGTACTTACCTCGCATTTTTTCTACCTTTTCTACCTTTGTCTTTGAAACACTTCTGTCCCCCCCCGTCTCGACTTTTTGTCACTTTGATGTTCCTCCTCCTCTCTGCGAAGCCTGAAGTCAACTAAAGGGTTAATGATAACCATCAAGACACCTACCATTTGATATAAATAATTATTTTAACATGGCATTTCATTTGTGTGTGTGTGTTCGCAAGTAACGTGATTCTAAATACTGGTAATTGCCATCTATTAACTATTTTCAATTAACATATAGTAAATGTAGAGGCCCATTGTTATTACCAACTAAGGCGATTTTATTAATCTGTACCTATGCATAAAGCTTAGAAATATGGTAAATTTTAAAGTTAAAAATATGCCTTAAGGTACGTTCTTTTCTTGCGTATTTTATAAAAAAATGTACAAATTTTATTTTAATTTAAAAGTATTGCTACATCAAACAGGTCACCATTAAAAGGTTCCATATTTGGACCTTTAAAATGTGTGCAGATTGCTGGGCTATAGTTTAGCTGGTTCTGGGAGTCTGGCTAGATGTTGGAGAAACTGCCATAGGGATTTCTGAGTCAGTCGGGCTTTACTACCGTAGCAATCCGCTACAAATTGGTGACCCTGCCGTGACTGCCAAAGACTGACTTCAAACACTCAGCAGAGAAACAATCTCACACTGGCATCGCGATTTCCTCTTCGCATCCCTCAATGCACTCGGTGATCTCTTTTTGCTCAAATGATCACCTTCCGTCCGCTGTCGTTACCCACAACCTGTCAAATGCTGACTTCTTCCGCTCAACAGAGACACTATCTCTCTTTGGCGACGCGATTTTTCCTCACATCGCTCTACTCACCTGATTGTTCCTTTCCGCACGAACGATCAACACCTCAAAGGCACTCCAACGCTCTCCTTTCACTTGTTATGACTCCCTCAAAACTCTCATGGAAGCAGGTAACAGCCGGAGCACGTCGCGTTTCGAAGGTTCATCTCTGCGAGACTCAAGGACCTCGTCCTTGTACACAATGAAAAATGACTGCCAAAGCACATTATTCTTCGAAAGCCTACTCATACAGGTCCCCATCACTCTAACGCACTGCTTCGTTTCAACCGTCAAGCCGAGACCAATCGTCAGGCATGCACACGCCGAGAGATTTCGCACAATGGATTGTCGCAACCAAATATCCGATCAACAAGAACGCTGATCATAGATCGTTGCCTCTGGAGAAACATCCAACAGGATGCTCGTCAGTGGACCAAATACTGCCTCACTCATTCAGCCGGCAAGGTCCACAAGCATGCACGAAGTCCACAATCATGCTTCCTCCAACTCCGAAAATCCCGTCTCAGCAGTTCCAACACCTGTCCCATCTTACTCAAAAACCTGTTACACTAAGGCCAGAGATCTTCCTTGCCCTCTCAACTGGTGGATTTTATACATTAACTAATTAACCAGCGTTTTCTTTACCTTGTAGCTCCCCACAAACCCTCTTGGGGGAGGGGGGGGGGAGTATTGCAGGACATGTTACCGCATTTACGCGCACCGTTACTAGGACGTGTGGCGTATAACTTACCGCGCAGACAACAGTACTGCGAGTGACAATTCAGAAGCCGCCATGTGTTTAATACTAAGCAGCCAAGCTGGATATGACTAAGCTGCTTGTGTGAATACTTTTACCCACAATAAACTAACTAAATAAACGTGTTTTGTGCTATATGTCTGTTTTCTCTATAGCTGTACTTTAGCTTAGCTAGTTCTGGGAGTTTAGCTTGACGTTGGAGAATCTGCCACAGAGATTCTGAGTCAGTCAGGCTTTATTGGTGTAGCAATCCGCTACATGGTACAGAAAACCTTTAGTATCTTCTCAAATGATGTTTTGGTAGTTTTTAAGTATAAAATTATCAATTTATTTGACATTTTAATAAAAACATTCATTGTGCAGGGAATTTATTCACGATAAAATAAATCATAGCATTCAGCTCTTAATTCAATTTTCTATTATATTTTAAGAAAGTTTATTTTAGAGTCTAATAAGTTAGATAATTAAATTTTTATTTTAAGAAATTTAAAATCACTTGTTTATCATTTTCACAACCCAAAGCTTTTTGAATTGGCGTCTAATCTATATTTCATGGTCAGCTACCGTATTGGATATTTAGTAAATCTTGCTACACTTCAATTACTTTCCCTTCATACTTATCTTTGCTTCAAATATTTTGTAACTTATTGCCTATGTATGTAATTATGCATTACTTAACACAATGAATAGATGTGATATCTAAAATGAACTTAAATGTTTCACATGTGCTTTCAGTTGAAAATTAAAATCGCTTTATTCATGTGTTGTCTAACTTAGTATCAATATTATGTCTCAATTCGGTTGCCCAATTTGTCAAGAAAAGTTAAATTCGAACTACGGAGCTAATATATCCGCTTTACCTTGTGGACATGTCTTCCATGAGGATTGTATTATACGATGGCTAAAATATCGACCGTCCTGTCCTCACTGTCGTTGTCAAACAAACACGGTGGAACTGCTGAAGTTGTTTTTCAATTATGCGTCCACAGATGTGTCGTTTAGCGAAGATGTAAGCTGATAGCTTGTGAATAACAATTTATTATATTTGGATTAATAATAACTACGTTCTTGTCTCGTTCTCAGGTTTCAAGTAATCCTACTGATTTACTTGAACAGAATCAAGCTCTTCGCAAGGAAATTCTTTCGTGCAAAGACAGAATACATAATCTAGAAGAAAATAGTAAGGAACAAACAAAATCCAGGGATGAAATCCTTAATCTCTACAATCAAACATTCGAACTTCTTAGTGAGACTAATCAGAAATACAACCGCGCAAAGTTGATTTATTAAATACTAACGAATTATGTTATTTTCTTGAAAAGCATATTGATGTTCTGATTTTGCTTCTTTCCCTAGAGCTCAATTGGCCAGTTATCACGAGGTTTTGGCCGAAGCAGAAAGGATGAAGGAAGAATGTATTCAATTGCGTCAACAAGTTGAACAGCTTAAGGATATAGAAGTACTCATTAGGGGAAATGAAACAAATGCTAATGAATTGATGGGTAAGTACCTGGATCAACAAGGACATTACACCCCGGAGGTGATTACTGAATTGTTCAAGTGGTTGGCAGTACTGCGTAGCGAACTCGCCGATAGTAAACTGCGTATCTCCAAGTATCGCAAAGATGCCTATCGATTGCGTCGCGCTCATGCGTCAGCCAACAATCGGGTCTCCGGTTTAGAGAGAAAATTGGAGAATTATACGAATCGAATATCCCAATTAGAGGCTGATATGGCGCAGATGTGCGAGCAACAAGCAAATGATGCTCCTAACGCTACTAGTGTTAGCGATTCTTCATGTAACCCCACTCCTGTTACTCCTTTGTCAATCAGTTCTGCCAATGAAACTACACTTGATTTGGATCGGTGCCTCAGTTTTATCGATCTTATGTCACCTGAAATCAATTCCAAAGGCCAGGGAGTCTTCCAGTCACCTACCGTCAATGTAAGTGACGCTTTATTGTTGTAATTCGAGTTCATTGGGTGGTTTTGATGCTGAAAATATTTGCCACACGTTGTCCCAGATACTTCTTATTTTGTTAATATTAAGTTCGCTTAAAACGGTTTTCTAAGTGAAAATCACACCCCACGTGGATTGGTATTAAGCTAAATATATGACGCATATTTTATAAATCAGCTTAAAATTTTTCATTTAAAGCTTTATAAGAACAAAGGGTGCTTTTATTCAGTTTGCACAAGTCAAATCAACAGGGCCAAATAAACGAGACTTTTAATAATTCTTAACAGCTCTCCTGTTTCTTCTCTCTCATACATGTTGGTGGGTGAATGACGTAGAAATGTGTTTAGCTTGTTCTGGTTTGTAGGCAGGCCACTGGTTACCACTCTGTACTCTATCATTTCTAGTACATATTTGTCATCATAGACGATGTGTTGGAATTATTTAAAGTTGACAAATTTTCAAATCTCTTCATATATGAAGATACTACAGATTAATGGTGTCTGAGTAAATCACGTGTAAACAGAAGTCAATCGGAATGTATTATGGGAAACTAAATGATCTTAGGTTAGAACAGCAACACCTTGCTACTGAAGAATTGGAAGTAGAGTTTGTTAAAGCAATTGCCAACACGTAGAACATCAATGGGACCGTACAAAATTAACCCCCCACCGCTTAGTTACAGCTTTTAGAGCATCCTGGTCTGTCTAATTTCACATTTTTAGATCATTCTGCAATTGGGTGCCGTATCCATTGTATTTTCTTTTCTAAATGATTTAGACAACCGATACACCACTTTCCAATCCATTCAAGAGGACTCTACGACCAATTGAAAAGCCTAAACCACGCCAGAAACACTCCAGTCTTTTCAAACTTGCGATAATGAGAGATTATGGGAAATCCTCCGATGGAATAACCACTTCTTCGGCTGGCAAAAGCACCCGTTATAATGGTTTCGGTGGACAGGAGGCAAATGCAGGCCCAACCAGTATATTCAGTCGCCTGAACAGACCCGGAAGCCTAGTCAATGGGAAAAAAGTGTAAACCAAAAAATTCATGAGCGTATATGCATATCTATGTACACATGTATTATTGTATGTAATCTATTTCTTTTACAAAGTCAGATTTAAAGCCAATGTGTGTGCGTGTGTTGTTTTTAATATTCTGAAAAAGCAGAAGTCAAAAATAAGAAGTTGATTAGAACACATCATGCGTCGAAAGCAGTGTTGGTAAAATTAAGTGGCTGGGCGGGTCTACAGTCACCTCTGCTTAATCGAAAATCGGAAATCATTGAAACGCCGTAGTAATGCACGAATGCAGCTGCCACAACAAACACGTGGAAGATCTGGTGACTTTGAAACTAAAAGAGAAAAAATATTGTTTTGGCGGAGGATTAGTATAAACTGCAAGCCCGTGTTGAGAAACACTCATTTTGCTGTATCACCAGACCAATTAAAAAACGATAAGTTGTAGTTGGAGAAATGTAGGAGTATCAGTGTTACACTTTACAAGTGGTTGGGAAAGTAAACTAATATGGTTCAATATTTTGTAGTTTTGATTATTAAGCAACCTCTCTAATGTAATTTCACACTTCTAAATAATTGGGAAGTTAGGTTAAACTGCTGCGGTGCTCATGAGGGAGTTCGAAATTTTCCTGTTTTATTGACACGAGCATTAAAAATCCATTTGGCAGAAATTACTTCCAAATTTCAAATATTCGAAAACAGACAAGTTAATAACAAGGTTGAAATATACAATTAGTAATAGAAATAAAAGAATACCATTGCCATTTCAAAATAGATAACAAGATGATGAGAAATAGCAGAAGCTTAGCATGACCGAGTTCATTAAAGACATCGCCCGTTATGATACACAAGCATTCATTTACACATTGAAAGCTGTCACTACGCCATTAACCCATAAAAATGGATTACGATTCACAAAGCATCTATTTCTGAAATCATCTATTACCACTACAGATCTTGTCTGTTTCCTTTTATGGCAACGTGTTATCTTCCCTTATGACGAAGGCAGAAGAAGCCATACTATCGGTAGTTTAGGTCACGTTGAGCTAAAGCTTAAAAATAACCATATTTATGAGTTGAGATGAGATGTGTCTATTCTATATGCCAAAAGATAAAGATGGACTTGAATAAAAACGAAAGCCAAAAAATTACAGAGAACGTCGAAAACATACCCAAATATCACAATAGCCACTAAAACATCGCTCAGGAACGCGTAGGGCATAGAGCAGAGCACCAGAGATGTAGAGAAAGGCCATAATAATAAGCCATCCTAGAGAACCGTCATCTACGGCTGATTTCCAGCCAACAACAACAGCATAATGTGTAGCAGGAATAACTCCGGACAACCCCAGACCAATAAAGGATCCAGCTCGAATTGGTCGAAATCTCGGTGTAGAGAAGGCATCCAACATCGATACACAAATCGTTACAACTCCAAGAACGCATATCAGGGAGAGGTAGCTTACCATGGCCGCAACATCACAGTAAAAAGTGTAGTAGAGGTAAGGCACAAAAGAACCGATTGTCAGAACTGCTATTCCTGCGTAATCCAATCTACAAAAAAGTGAATATAAAAGGACGAAACAAAAAAGTAATACTGGAAACAGTAGCGTACTTGTTTGCAAAACGAGACACTTTGGGAGAGTGACAGCTTAAAGTGTGAAAAATGCAAGAAAATCCCAGGCAAACAACAGCACCAATAAAGAAAGCAGAGAATACCAATTTATCCTGCCACTGAATGCTCTCTGGTGCGAAGGAAAGAAAAAATATCCAAATAGCAATAAATAAAACACAGCCTAAAGAGCAGGAATTTAAAAAAGTATGTTGATATTACCAAGTAAATGAGTCCATATATTTCCAGTTTCTGTGTGAATTCGAAAAATAGATTTAGCACAGCCCCAGTAAGAGTTAAGAGCTGGTCTATGGCCACCCCTAATGAAATCATTATCCTTCATCCACTGAGGTAACTGAGTAAACTGAACTAGGCCCCATCCACGAAGCCAAACCTGTCGTACGAATTCCTCGGCACTATGGGCCATTGTCTGAGCAAGCTAAACAAAGGATGAGAATTCATAAAAAAGTAATACAAAACCATTAATTAAAGAATAAATAAAACTATCTATATAAATACTTACACTAGCGAAATCGTAGGTGAAAATGGATTCCGTACAACCAATTTTAGATGCACCAACATCCTCCACTGACTTCATGACATTTGAACCCATTTTATTTCGATTTAGAGGTTCAGTAATTTCTGTTTTATTCTCCATTTTATAGAAAGCAGCTAAAGGAAACTAGAAAATTACAAAGATCTACTTACATAGCTCTCTGGATGTTTTTTGTCTTGGCCTCCTCATATCAACCTGCTGGAAGGGAATAAAACAAATTGTACCATATATCTTTTTGTCTACATTTTTTAACAAACCATGATATAAATGTAAGAATAACTTAGGAATATTTTAGGTTGAACTGAAATCAAGTGTTAATAAATTTATGGGAGCATCATTAAAATTTGACATAAAAATCAACCTTACCAAAATCTCAATGACTTGCTCTGCAAATTCTTATAGAATATTTACAATTAGAATAAGCATGTTAAATTTTTGCGAATGAAAATCTACAATCGTGTAGAGAAAATAGAAAAATTGTACTTTTAAAATATCTTATAATCTAAATACCACGAATATTAAATCATTCTCTCGTAATTATGCCCATCTATCACTTCATTATTCAAGTATCTTGGAATTGTTTAATGTGATCTAACACTTCGAACCTCCCAATCTTATTCAGCTATTGTAGACGCATCTTTGTTTTGAATTAAACTTTTCGTAAGGTCTGTTTCTCCTAGTTAAATTTAAGAAGCACTATTACGTCGTAAAAGCGCAAAACTTTCAAATTTTTATTCGTATCATCTTCAAGAGCACTTCAAGGCATCCACTATTAACCAAGGGAAAACACAAAGGGGTATTTTTGCCGATCCTAAACTTTTGAGACAACTTTCTAACTCGTCAGTTTTAAGTTTGTCAACTTTGTTGCTCGCAAAAATTTACAGGTGTAAATTTAATATCGGCCCGCATATACACAATCTCCTACGCACAAACAACAGCAAGTTCATTTGTTCCACTACCTAAAAGTCGTTAAAAAGTTTTTTAATGCTTTGACTGGATTAAATTCCATGATAGATTTTCAATTCATGCCAAAACAAATACTGATAATATTTTGTTTTAGTGTATACCCGTGCCAATAAAATGCAATATAATTAAAAAATTGCATTAAAAATTAATATCACTTAAATATCTTTACGCAATTAATCAAAATTAAAATTATATAATCTTTGATACCCTTGGCTTGTCCTTCAAGGACGAATTGCGCCAGATAGCGGCTTCTTCGAATAGTGTGACCTTTCTTATCTTTGACGTTTTTTCATGTATATGGGGAATATTCATTTTTAAAGAAACTCTTGTATCACTATAAATGAGTTAAACTTAAACCCTTTGTTATTAGTCGTTATATACCCATGCATTTTGTTTTAAGCTATCTAATATTGCATTACCACACAATCTAACTTAAACCTCCACATATTTTTCAGAAGCGAAGAAATGTCAAAAACTATTAGATCCGTCCGATCAGCAAAACCGAGGGTATACGTGTCTGTTATATTTATTACTTGTTATGTCTATCTAGAATGCCTACAATGTCGTCCTTGAGCGTGTTCTTGGGTTTACCGCGATAAATAATTGCTCCATCGCACTAGATACAAAGAATTCCACTGTATTCTACACCGCGGGGTAAGCCATTTTGAATATTTTTACTCTTTTTGAGCAACATCGATTATTAGTGTCCTTGTCTTGCTATAGCTGTGTAGTTGTTGGCGAATCCTGCATATCTAATTTTCAATTCATCGTTCAGAGTCCATCAAGAAAATCCCTGACCTGTTTGGATGTTAGCTCGGATGGTAAATATATAATCACTGGCGAGGTAAGTGTGTTTTACTTATTCACGTTAGCTCTCTTATCCGATGTATTAGTTAAACTATTGATTTCAGTATCGTTTATAATTAGGTTCAGAGCATATTTTTTAACAACGTTCCGAATGTCTACTCAGAGTTGAAAAGTTTTGAACCATTGATTTATTAAACCTGAGTACTTCTTATGCGCTTAGTTTAAGATATGTCTTTGTTTACCCAATATTTCATATTAAACATTTGAATGTATCTTGTGCTCTTATGAAAGAGCTGACCGTGCTTTCTGTCAATTCCTTTAATTTACGTGTTTTGAAATAATTATAATATTTCTCTTAAAAAAGCTCATCAGGGAAATACAGTAATTTAATTTATTAGCTGTCATGATGGTTAAATGAGTTTTCTCCGCCCAAGACAAGGTTTGACTAATTATATTCTGTCTTATTAAAGCGACTTATAGTTTTGAAATACCCTCTCTCAGAATTTATTCTTATATTTTCTACAAAATATTTATGCAATTTTCTTCACAAACATTGTCATTCCTTTCCGACCAGTATCATGTCTTTATTTTAACCAATTGCTTGCAAATCAATGTCACATTACATTAGTAACTGACATCGAATCAATTCATTAGGGGATTTATTTCTCTCTTTTAGTCCTCTTATATAAGTATTAAGATTACGCCACTCTGGCAATGTGTAAAAATTCATCTGTTTCTGGATAATATGTCGACGAAATGCCTAAGATATACATAAGTAACTCAATTTGTCAATTTGAAACTGGGCACTCCCTTATAGTGTTTTTTATTGGTTAATCGTTTATTACCTTCATAATAACTATTTCCTCATACGATTGCTTTGTTTTTAGTCCGGACATCAACCAATGGTGCGTGTTTGGAGTCGCACAGATGGACATCAGTTGGGTGCTTTGGCCAGTCATCATTTTCGCATTAGCTCTGTTCGCTTCAGCCCAGGTCCCGCCACTTACATCGTATCAGTTGGATGTCAGGAGGATCAAACCATCTGTGTCTGGGATCGAACTCAATTTCAAAAAGTCGCCTGCGCCAAGGTCTCGGCCAAGGCAAGTTCAAAACTTGAATTTCTTTCCTTGCCTCGGAATGTTTTCTCACCTTGAAAGTGCTACTTGTTTAAAAATCTCTTAGAAATAATGAGATTTCAATATTCATATATACTGCCGTTTGCTACTGAGAGTGGAGAGAGTGAAATCCGATGATTCCTCTCTTGAGCAGAAATTTACACCTTTTCCCTTAAGATCTGTTTTGGAGCTAATATGAAGTCATCTCATGCGGTTAAAGCCCAATTCTGGGTATAGCATTGCTCTGTAGGCAACTTCATACCTACTTATTATACTTACTTTTGCTAACAGAATTGCATCAATTTATTTGGTTCTCTCTGGTATATATATAGCTGTTAATTGAAATAGGAGTTAAATTCAAATTTAGTAAAACTATCGCAGAACCTGTAGCCTTGACTTTCGTAGGACAGTTCTCCATAGTCCAAATAGTGCATTGATCTGAGTTAGTGCTTTCCTCTTTATCTTTTATAACCGTTTTATTCGAACGATTGGTTTATAAACATCCATGTAAAAACAGAACAAACATATGTAAATCTAACTTCGTTCTTCAACATTTAAGAGTGTTGAGTTTTTCTCTCCCATTTGTACATTTTCTTGGTTCTTCGTAACCCTTTTCACTCCCTACTCACTTGTATTGCTTATTAAGCAATTAAAAACCACCACAGTTAAATTAATTAGGAGCGTTAATCATTGGTAATTGATACATAAACCTTAAATACTTGATTTTTTCAGTCATTGTAGATGTCATGACACCTAATTTACCAATTGGCTGTATATTATTGATTAAAGTGTCCTAAAATTGGGGGCGCTATTAATTGGTACATCCCTTTCCCCCTTCTTTAGGTCAACGCCGTGGCATTTGCCAATGATGGAGAGTACTTTGTCACCGTTGGAATTCGACATGTTCGATTCTGGTATCTGGAGGAGAAGAAGCGATCCAAGGTGCCACTACTTATTTGTATATCATACTTATTCAAATACATCTTAAATCCCGTGATAGTTTACTTTTTTTCTAGAACAAAAATAATGCGACACATATGTCACTTTCCTTTACTTACAAAAAAATGAAGTTCTAAAAACTGCACTTGACCGGTTTTTCTGCTCTGACAATTAAATATGCTCCTAGTTTTAGGAAAAGGACATTATCTTGGTTCAAATCTAACGCATAAAATGTCCTCTTTTAGGCTTTCAAAAATTTCACTTACAAATTAGATGCATTTTTGTCGTATAAATATTTTTTTAAGAATGCGTCATCTTACTGATGCCTAATACGATTTTTACTGCGCAATATTTTCATAAATTCAAAATTCATGGAAAAAAATCGAACAAAAATTAAGTGCGGATTTTGGTCAATCAAGTCACAGCTGCTGTTAGCTACCAGCGGCCGTATCTTTCACTACGTGTGCGTACGTGCACTTCCTATGCGCAGTATTTTACAATCATTTTTTTTTCTCCCCGAAATTGTCTCACCAACAGGCTTGCAAATTTGGCGTTTCATCTCTCTTTTAAGTGTCTTGTCCTTGGCCAAAATATATCACCATTAACTTCGCTGCAGATTTACAACATTCGATTGAGAGTGATTCATACTCAGTCATTAAAAGAGCGACTTGTGTGTTGGAACGCACTAACCTTTTTCAATAAATATTGGTCATAGGGGGGGGGGGTGGAGTGGGGGTGGCAATCAAATAATTTATTAGCGTTATTGGAAAGTTAATGGATTTTAATAAATGAATTGTACATAAACGAGAGAAGGCTAGCAACATCAATTCGTGCGATGATCTTTTTAGACATTCAGAAAGGAGGAGTAGGGTAAAATCACTCAACCTTCCCAACTCCCCTCCCTCCCCCCGTTGAGCATCGGAATAGAGAGGAGAGAAATTATTCTTTTTTGATTAGCGTTTTCTATCACCAACAGTCTGCCCAACACCTGACTCCAACCGCCTGTCAGCTCTATATATGCGAAAGTTTAAATTTTTTCCTTTTTATTACTCAGTCGCGCGTTGATCATTTTAACTTCTCCATGAGGACTTATTTTCACTTTTTTGCAGTTTTTCGGAAAGATGTCACAGAGACCGTTTCTCCATTTATTCGAGTTTTCTGCAGAGTTGCCCTGTCTACTCTGTAAAACTTGTTGTTTTCTGTCTCCTATTATTTGAATAAGTCGGTTATTCGATTGGACATGATTGCCCAATCACTAATTTACAGTAAATTGCTGTTGACTATTGCCTCTCCTTTGGGGTTCTTAAGTATCTTAACTTTGTTACCATCAAGAATGAAATCATCTTAGTGTAGTGCACATGTGAATTTGCACGATCTTTATTCGTAAAAGTGATCTTTGGTGTGTTCCAGATGGAGATCCTCCTAATAATTGATGTTAAGTGAAATAATACTTGTGTTCACACATTGTTGTGAAAATATGAATTCGCTTACAAATTCAGCATTCCTGGACTTTGCTTTTAGATGAGGAGTAAGAAATTACTTTAAGTGAAAGCAGGATAAGTATAGAGGGGGGGTGGGGGAGAGGGGGTGTTATTTATCATCCCACTTCCAATAGTTCGATTTTATTAGTTGAAAGGAGTCGCACTCACTCCTTTGCCACTTGTTAAGGCGAAAATAAAAATTTTGTTATTTTTGCGGGGTATTGGTCGTGTTGCACCATTTCAATAAGGGATGTACTGTGAGGTGACTGCTATTGCTTCAGTCATTTAGTATTAATTACTCGTTCTTCCTTTTTGTTCAATTTTCACTTCGTTATCTGGACATTTTTGGGTCAACCAAGCTAATTTTCGTTCAATTCTAGGGCCATTGTGTTGAAGCTACCGAAGTATAGGCTACTAGTTTGTTGAGTAGGTAAATTATGGAAACTAGTGAAGCCTAAACCGAATGTAAAATCTTCAACTAAAGCCAGCAGCTAACAGAAGCAGTTTCCAAATTCTCTCCCTTTTCCTTTCTTCTGCCACGCGATAGACTGATCTATTCGTTAGTCAAATTAGAAATTTCTCCCCACAAAATTAATGCTGTTTTTGCCATACCCTTTGATATCGCTAAATGGCTAATGAGTGGCTAGCTTCTTAAGTGCTTACTTTCAGCACCTGCTTCGATTTCATACCTATTTTTGTCTCCCTGCAAGGTAAAAGAAACCCAACCACTGAAGGGGAGGAATGCAGTACTCGGAGATATACTCCACAACACCTTCACAGATGTCTGCTGTTGCCTGGATCCAGGCGAGTCTGGGGGTGTGCCGCAAATTCTCACTTTGGTTCTCTCGCAGGCTGGCCAACTACTCCAAATCAACTCCTCTCGTTGCGTCACCAAATGGGTTGATCTCAAGGTCAGTTGTTCTTTTTGTCATTATTTAATTACCTTTCATTTCTGATATCACTCAAAAATTTGTCGGGGACAATACTTCTCCAGAGAAAATCTAGCAAAATACCGTTCTGCTCTCGCCTTGAGCAGAGGGTTGGCATTAACCAATTTTAATCGGTGCAACGGTTGAGGTCGATCCGCTCACTCCATACGCACTGTGTAGGCATCGAACTCATTGAACAGTGACTTTTGGCTGAACTTCCTCAGAATTCATTGCACTGAATTAAGTGCCACACTCGAGCATTTTTCAACGCTTATCTCTTTTGGAGAGAGGCAACATCATTAGCGAATTTAGCCATTCCGCTCCCTAATCGAACACCAACTCAAGTTTCAATGTATGTACTTTAAAAGTTTTTTTTTCTTATGTTTGCGTTATGGATTAACTTGTTATAAGTATCCTTCTCTTTTACTCAGAATTCAGAGAGAGGGGGGGGGGGAGAGAAAATAGGCAGATTTAGTGCGACAATACTGACCTAGTAACCGGACTAGACTGTACCGTCTTCATTGTTATTAAGATACCATGCACACACACATAGACTTCATTGTCAGAATGTGGCGGAATACGACTGATTGAACAAATGACCAATTAGTAAATTTCAGTTGAATTAATTATGCCGTTACCTATCACGGTTGCGACGAGGAAGTGGCGGACAAACGGTATGCAACCGATATTGCACCTCCTTTCCGTTTGCAAGCTCCCTTGCTTCGTCTCACTTTTGAGGACTGGCAACCATTATGACCTAACCCATAACAATCATAGTTGACTTAATTACTGAAGTGGATGTACGCATGCGAACATAGTAATGTCCTAGCTCTATAAACAAGTTGCCAGACCCCTTATTCTTTGTGTGATTGTTCCTACGACATTGAAATAAAACAATTAAGGCATGTGACATATCTTATTATCAGTTAGCTGCCATTCAATAGCCCAGAGGGGCTAATACCCCAGAGATATGCAATTACTAGGGGAACAAAGTGCTTCAAACATCTATTTAGTGGGTACCGTGTTTTTTTGGGGCTAGCATTTCGAGCAGCATTAAGTGACAGTCATCAGAATTAGAAGCGTAACTCCATTGTCTGCTGTTATTTCGCCCAGGTAACAAGCGCAGCATGTTTGGCTTTAAGTAGGCAGGTGGTGGCTGTCGGCTGTGCTTCCGGTGTGTGCCTCCTCTTTTCGGCTGTCACCTTGCGATTCATCACCCGAGTCCCCCTACCCCATCCCCTCGGCACTTCTATAGCCGTAAGTGTCTTTCCTTTTTTTCTTTTTTTTTCATAATAATATTATATGCACTTACTTATGAAGATGGGCTTAATTTGTCAATCAGGCGAGTGAGGTTGTAGCTAGGGTTACGAGTAGATAGAGTGACTTTGAAGAGGCGCTTTGTGTGTGTGTGTGTGTGTGTGTATGTGTGTCCCATACCTCATTTTCTTTGCATGAATTCTATTTTAGAGTTGGGAATTGACATGGTTGACCTTTTAGAAACGGCGGCTCTGTTAAATTGACTACCTTGACGTCTTGTTTAGTTCTAGTGTTATTTCTACCAAGTTGGTATAATCTGCGCTGTTTCTGTCACTGAGGTTTGGCTAACAATATAGTCCCGTGGACTTCGAAATATTTACCTAGGTAATAAATAGGCCTGCATAGGTTTGGATCAATAAGAAATAACTTTAGTGATGTTGTGATCGCATTCTTACTAGCTTGTGTATTGTGCGCAGTGGATAGTCCCTTAGCTTCAGCCAGGAATACCGAAAGTCTTCCAGTTGGCTTTCTAGCGTTACACGCCTATTATGATATATAGAATGCTTACCTTGTTTAGTATTTTCATGAAGCATACATTCCACCTGTCAGGAGTTGATTAATTTAACTACTTTACACTTCTTTGCTTCCCCTTTTCATTATCGCATGAATGGCCTTGATTTAGTAAGTATTTATTTATTTATATCAACTGGCAAGCTTTTTGATAGTTATCATTAGCCCTGCAGCTGACTTCGGGTCTTCACAGAGAGGAGAAGGGACATCAAAGTGACAAAAAGTCGAGATGGGAGGCAAAATAATGATTCTCAGAGGTAAAAGAGGCAGACAGACACAAAGGCATAAAAAAGGTAAGATGAGTACTGTGGAAGGGGTTGAGTATGACAAATAGTCGGGTCATAGAAATTTGAAGTCAGAAGTCAACTGCCGATCAATAGACTTTTTTGTCGTATGAGTATACTTTGCCCAGGGTGCACCACGTGGAGGTATGTCTATTGCGCACCCCTGATTTAGTAATTAGTTTTAACAAAGCTTCCTTTCATGTTGTAGTCCTAAATGGGAAGATATCCTGTAATCGCATTTAATCGCCTCTCTTTCTTGCCATGAATAACCAGTGCAGTTAGTCGTCCATATCACTAGATGTGCGCCCTGTGGTTGCAATTCAAATCAGGTTTGGGAGAAATATCGAGCATCTATGAAGAGGATATTTCAGTTAGAAGTAACATTGGCTTAAATTGGTGGAATAAAGTGGGGGCGGGGGAGCTGAGAAGACAGATCTATCTACTTAGTCATGGTTAGCTGTTATCTTGCTTTAAGACTATTAAGGATAATCCATTTTTTCCCTTTCCAGAGTTCGAAAATTGGGACACCCTTTTTAGCCGCCGGTTCAGGAGATGAAGTGTCTTTTGCTGAGGTGGCGGCTATAAAATTCGACCTTACTAATGGTCTTCTCATCTGTATGTATGCTGATCATAGGTGTGTCAAGCATTCTTACTATTTATATGAACATTAAATGTCATTCTATTAAAATATTCAATTAGAACTTGAACGGGGTCTAGGATCTAACTCGTATTTGAGGTGTTTTCGACATTTTCGGAGATTTCATTTCAAACTGCCTTCTTGAATACGTGTAGTTTTATTGGAATACTTTCATAGATGGAATGGAAATACTGTAATATTATGATTTATTGAAGAAGTTTTAACCAATCACTGTGATATGTGATCAGATAACGAACCAGTCGAAGAATGATGGATGACCTCACCTTATCATAAGCTGCCATGGTTATAACACGGAAGTGACATGTTGATGACTGGAAATTGATGAAGCACTTTTCCGTGCACAGCAAGGCATTGGATTTATCTTCCCCAAAAAATGATCTTGACGCCGTTCAAATTTCCTAGCTCAAAGTTTAAAGAATCTAAACACGTGTGTGTGTATGTGTGTATTTACTATTCTATTTTCTTTCATTGTTTACTTTTCATGTTTTAACATCTGGTTTTTTGAATGGATTCTCGTTTGGGGGAACTAGAGACTGTTTAGCCATGGTGCTTCCATTTAATGGCATTTCCTTGCAGTTTAAGTCATGAAGATGAGACTAACATAAACTAGAGGCGGATTTAACACATTGAGTATTTTTTTATTTTCTAGTCTCTACTGCTGGGACGTGTCGAATCTGAAATCCATCACTCGACGCTTCGCGCATTTTTATCACAGTCGAGCTGTGTGCGGTGGTTCGATAACCTCCACTTCCTCCGTCACATCAACATTACCTTCCACTCCTGACGAGACGGATCTGGGTCGATGGGCTCCTGCTGCAGACCCTGCCGTGTCTCCCCCTCACGTGGAACACTTCGCCACGTGTTCAGATGATGATACAGTCCGCATATGGGCCTTTCCTGTCAATCGATCCACTTTCAAAGGCGTCGAACTATTTCCTGATGGCATGGTAAGGGAATGGCTTAAATGTTTGGGCATAAGTGACCCTGATTATCCTATTGTATTCAATGCATAACGTATTAAAATCATTATGTGGATCAGAATCGATTATTTTTGGCGCTAAACTCGATAGAAACTCATAAGCTGCATTTACCCTTGTTGTGTGAACCCTCCCTTGAGGCATTTATTGGCTAACCAGGCAACCAATCACGTACCGCGTACCCAATCTGTATAAAACATTAGCTCCTGTTTGGTTCTGTTTCTTTTTGCTTCTTCTTTTTCATCGAGTCTAGTGTTATATTAATTGGTTATTGAGTGTATTTCAAAGAACCAATTCTGTATTTGCCGAGGAAGTGATTTAAATATTGACTCGCATAGAAGGAGCCTGAGAAAAGGACATGTTTGGTTTGATTTGAAATTCAAATTACACCCAAGCACTTTCTTGTGGCTCTATAAGGGAGATTCATGAAGAATTTTGTTTTAAGGTCTTGGCAGTTGATCATTGATCTGAACGTGTACTTTGCAATGATTCATTGGCTTATTTGCACTCTAACAACTGGTTTCATAAGTGGGTATTGTGTGTCAGTAGTATTTCTCTTAGCGTACAAATTGGAAAAATACCTGATTGAGAGAGAGAGAGTGAGTGAGAAAGAGGCACCCAATGTGGAGTGTATGAATAGAGGTACATTCGGCCAAACATTTGCCTTCCAAAGTTGCCATAATCTCAGATCCTCATTTGAAGAAAACGTTTTCCAGCACTCATCTTGGTTAGAGAGATATCGTGATAGAGGCTTTCTGTTTGGAAACTTGAATTATAGCACAACCTGATAATCAGCAGTCGGCCATTCTACTCATTGGGTACTAACATATGGGCCTCGAACCCGAGACTTCTAATTACTCGATGCACATGCCATTTTGAAATTCCCGATTCGTTTGTTAATTAAAATCAGGTTGCACATATTTTATTTGTATGACAAATCTATTTGTATCGAATGGCAGGTTTTGTAATAATTATCATTAGCCCTTTAGCTGACTTCGGGCTTCACAGAAAGGTGGAGAAACATCAAAGCGACAAAAAGTCGAGAGGCGACACAGAATAATTTTTCACAGACGTAAAAGAGACAGACAGACACAAAGGCAAAGAAAAGGTAAGATGAGTACTCTGGAAATGGTGAAATATGACAAACAGTGGGGTCATGGTAGTTTGAAGTCAGAAGTCAACTGCTAGTTAAATGACTTTTCCGTATGAGTATACGTTGCCCAGGGTGCACCACGAGGAGGTAAGTCTATTGCACACCCCTGTGATTCACAGATGTAAAAGAGACAGACCCAGGCAGATAAAAGGTAAAGTAAGGTGAATTCTGTGGATGTGGAGGAATATGATATACAATAGGGTCATGGTAGTTTAAAGTCAGAAGTCAACTGCCTGTTAATAGACTTTACCGTATGAGTATGCGTTGCCCAGTGTGCACCACGTGTAGGCAAGTCTATTGCCCACCTCTGCTTGGCAAATTAAATTCTGTTCTTATCGCTGAAAATTACCCACCTTCCCTCATTTTTAGGAGGAGGTCAGTATTCTCTATACAGATTCAAAATACACGAATCTTTGCTCCGACGAACGAGGCACGAGTACGTCTTGATCTCTTTGTCTTTTACATTCAATTTCTTTTAAATTTGACCTCTATTTAACATGCACATTACTCCGTATCCCTTCCTAATGGTACATAAACTTCATTCATTTTTATTGTGAGTGCAGACGGTTTTGGACCAAGTTACTTCGGTCAAGGAAGTACGCTGAATTGCTCAGCTCCAGGAAGTCCCTCGCCGTTGCGTCAGGCTTCGAGTTGTCGATGGAGTAGTAATGCGAATATAGCTTTTCATCAAAATGGAGCTGGCTATGGTTTGCGATCATTGGCCATCTCTCCTCGTGCTCGTCATCTTGCAGTTGGCAATCGGTCTGGTCAACTCATGTAGGTGCTCCCCCTTCTATATTTTGTGTAAATCTCTATTTCTTTTTACCCTAGCTTAATTGATTTTCTATCGAAGATTTTTATATATGGAATTTGTTCCACACTTTTAAAGTCGAAGTCTCATTGATGTATTCCCTCTGGTGGATGGAAATTGCAGTCTTTCATTCCATTGCGTCCCTAAATATTATCAAATCGATTAATCAAACAGTATCAATTATTGCAATTACTATTAATGCCCCTATTGTACTGAATATTTGCCAGCTCTAATCGATTAACTTTAAGTTGAATAATAAAATACGACGAAGAAATAAAAATGGTGTTACCTCGGCTTATTTGCCCTTTTCATGCGGCCAATGCTCTTGGGCATATATGATTTCAATTTGTTTGAGAAGTGTTATGAGCGATCAAGTCCATTTCTCTAACCTATTTATACCCGAAAGCGCATGCTTTTAATTAGGACAAAAGTCGGTTATACACGGATGGGATCAAGCAGGCAAGCTGGGGCCTTGATGCCTTCATTCAAGAGTGGCTTCATGCTTGACTTCTCTTTTTGCCCCAAGCCAGGTGTCTTGAACATTTTTGACTAATGCACTTGGCAATTCAGTTGTATCGCATTAAGGCCCTCTTGTATTTTAAGGACTGACGACGCTACTAATCTGGTTCGCTAAGCTTACGCAGAGCATAGAAGATTGAAGGGGCAATATCTTTATTACTTGAGTACAATAGAACAACTTGATCTATTGCATTGTAGGCCGCTTAACAATGTCAATTCAATTGTTTATTTATTATGTGCCGTTAAAATTTCTATCAGAAAGTATCATCCCTACTGCTCCATTGAGGCGATCTTATTTCCCATAAAAAAAAATGAACTAAAACAGCGAATTATTTGATAGTCACTTTGATGTCCCTATAAGTTTGGCAAATTTAGTCTCACCGTACCCTAAATCGTCCATCTCTGACACTTTTCTCTACCACTTCCAAATTATTTTGCTTAGTTCCCCAGCTTCCCACCGCAGTTCTCTCATTTGGGAACGGCTCATGCATCCTGGTAGTCTTCAGAAGGGTAACCTTTTTATAACGGAAATGGGTATGAATCAAGCTCCTTAAGTAGGTTTTTTAGAGGGGGGGGGGGAGGCTTGTGTGCTTCTTCAATGGTTTTATGACTTTAAAGTCGCTGAAGAAGGCAGAGGACTCGTATTTGACACATTTTCCCTATCAATTGCTACCTTTCAATGTGGATTTTTTTATCAGAAATGGTTAAACTTCTCCTATGCTAAATATCATGAGGGCCTGAATACATCAGATAACCACTTTTATAGCCAGTGGTTTGACAATTAAATAAAAGGCTTTTTGCTCTCCTTATTTCTCAAAACTCTGTTGCTTTCAGTAGACTTTGGCCTTTTTTTCTCTTTGAATCATTAGATTGATAGCACATTTCCCCTTCCTTCTATCTCTTTAGGATCTACGATTTCAACACCTTCAAGTTGCTGCACAGCATCCGAGCTCATGACGCGGAGATTCTCTCCATCACCTACTTTGAGTCGAAACTGAGTGAGTTGATTGTGTGTGTTTTTTTTTGTTTATTTGTAATGATTTTATTAAGATTTGAATAAATACAGTCTAAAAGGAAATGACTCGCTGAAGTAGTAGGGAGATTTGGTCCACGATGTTCAGCTTTTACTCGTTTCCTCAGCTTGCAAGAAAAAATGCCGATTCTATTTCGAAACTTGCAATGAATCCCATGTTAAAATTTGACATAGCATTCTGATAAACGATGTTTCAAGCACTCTTATCTTTTACTTGTTTCTTTACAAAACTACAGACTGACATTGAGATATCGGTGGTACATAAGGATCGGATTCTTTTCTGTGAACATTCACTTGCAATCAACTTCACTGTTTTTCCCTTGAATCCACTTGAGGTGGAAAGTTTGTCTATTTCGAGGTGGGAAGTAAATTGACATCTACTCCTTTCCCTTTTGGAATCCCTGATCCAAGTCAGTTAACTCCGAATGCTCCAGATCAGTCGCTTTTTAAGTGCTTAACCAATTTTTCCTGTAATTTATTCATTTTGAATTCAAATTTTGTGTGCAGCATTAGCATTTAGACTATTTGTTAACCGTCTGGGCATCCTTTACCCTTAAAGCTACAGAATCCAAGCACACTAGGGGTAACTACGGTCGTATTTGTTTCTGTTTTTTTAAGTTTAAGGTGCCTTATGATCCATTGTAGTGTCTTATTGCATTGTAAATCGGTCAGAAACCCCCTATTTAAGCTATCCGCAAATAGTTTTTCATTTGAATGAGCTCAAAGAAGTTATAAAATTGTGCAAAAAGCCCGTCCCCTTTATCTATTCATCATTTCGGAAACGCCCCTTCAATTGTTTCAGCGGCGACTTGGTATCGAGTGAAAATCGGTCGTCAGAATTTAGGAAATGTGTGGAACTATTAGGAGCATTGAATCGTAACTAATCACTTTCATAGTCAAGGCTGTCAATTGAAATATTCTGTCCTCACACTTGCCCAAATCGATAAAGAATAAGATTAGGCTGTCCTTCTTCACTTAATCAACAGCAACTTTTGCCCTTGCACTGCTTAGTAAGTAGAGAGAGCAGAAATCAAGAGCCAGTACCTTGGGGGGGGGGGGGGGGGGGTGTATTCCATTCACATAATTTTATGAATTCTGTTTAGGGCATTCAAATATATCGAAGCTTATACTCTTATCAAGTAGATGGCACCATTAATTTTATTCTCTGGGTTTCTGTATTCGAGCTATGGTTCATTTGTACTATTACTCATTATTTGGAGCCATTCTGTTAATGGTGACGGTTTGTAAATTGATTTGTCGTTATAATATAATTGGCAAAAACTATAACCTTTCCAATAATAATAATAGTAATAAGTGCGATCTCGTTATCATCGCACTCAGTGAATCGTGCTTCACTTTTCTGCTAAACCTTTTCTTTTTGCTCAAGTGTGTATGAATAAAACTAATGCATGGTGAATACGATTCATTTTCCAAAATTGACATACGAGCCTCAACAATAGTAAGAATTTCCAAGACCAAGCCGGAAAGCGTTTTCCAGCATATCTCCTTGGTAGAATGCGACATCATGGGAACTCGGATTCCAGGGCCCTTAGCATTAATCTTGCTTGATCAGGGCAGCTGGCCATTCCGCTGATTGGAATTGCACTCGTAGCCTCTGAATTCGCAAACGAGTACGTCTAGTATACATCCCAGTAAATTAAACGTATCAATTGGAGATCGATGGTTCGTTTCTCATTAATGCACATCCGACTGACCGTAGTTGAATAGACTTTCATTCAATGTGTACGTCTGCCTTGTTCTCGAGGACTCGAAGTCAAAAAAAATCATCCAGTGCTGAAGATGACCAGCCCCATGGGTTTATTTTGGTCAATAAGGGGGTGTGATAGAGAGTTTATTATAAGTCTGTTCTAAGTCAATTTATTATCACTGGCCCCAACGAGTATGAAAGAATTTCCCTGTTACCATGATAGCAACTTTTATGCACATCTGTTTATCTACAGTTCCTATTGGCTTAATGTCAAGTATATATTTTTTTTCACACAGTACCGGGCATGTCTCTGTTGTGCACCTCCTCGAGGGATCGTGTCATTCACGTTTTTGCACCACAACAGGACTATTCTCGTGTACAGACACTGGCAGATCATTCTGGAGTTGTCAACTCGGCTCTCTTCTATGAGTGCGAGGAAAACCGCTGTATTTACCTCATCTCCTGTGGTGCTGATCGATCGCTCCTCTTTCGGGTTCTAAGTGTAGGTCCTCTTTCAAAGTTCTGAACTGCCTTTTTCCATATAATGTAATGTCTAATTCTTGGCATATTTTGTGGATGAGTTCTGCAGGTTGTTATTTTAGTAGTGCTAAAATTTATAATCTCGCAAAATTCAATGAAAGCGGTCAAGCTACTTATTAGACTTAGCACATGCAATTATATATATATATATATATATATATATATATGTATATATTATTTATTGATTTCTTCCAATGCATACCTATGAGCACCGTGGGGCATTGGACCTCGGTTGGTGTCTTGTTAGCTTAAAAGTCTTTTTGTCAAACGGTTAAGGTGTATGATGAAGAACTAGGTTATGCATCTACTCTTCTTATCGCTTGCGCTGTAGATGTGTATTTTAGAGAAATTATTACGCATTTAAGGCTGCTTAAACGATGATGAGAAATTTGTTCTCTGAATGTAGCTTCCAGAACCAACTCAAAGTTGAAAAACAAGTTAGAATACGAAAGGCAGTTGTAAGGTCTCACATAGCTCTTCATTTAATACGATACTATTTTCATATTATTATTCTCCATGGGATCATGAAGCATTTTATTATATCTGGGGAATTGACTTTTTGATGCATCTCGGAGGGAAAGGTAGCCTTGAATGCTGTTTATTTTCAAAACCAAGAACCTATTCTGTTGTGTACTTTTCTAATTTCTGCTGCTTATTGTTCATCGGTTATGAATGCCGCTTATTAGTGACAGAAAGCATGCATCTGGAAGTACAACTTAAATAGTACGAATAGGAAATTCAATCCCTCTTCCTATGCTCGAATTTGATTCCTTCACTCTCTACTTATTTTCGCATTAACAGTAGTATATTCCTTTTTACCTATCCTCTCTCTCTCCCTCATAAACATATGAACGATGGAGTCGTAAAAGTGTCCTCCAATCATTTGATTCAAATGAATCAAAACGTCTAATTTTCATCATGAAAAATCTCGTGAACTGTGCCTTGGCATTTTCTCTGATGGCATAACTAATGAAAATTTCAATTTTGTGTAAACTATGTGGCTTAACGCGCCACAGCTTAGGTGGATTTTCTGAAAAGTATTCAGCGCGATGTTTTGCGGTCACTTTCAGTCTGGAATTTTTAGCGTTCTCTTGATTTTGTGTCTGTAAACTTTTCAATGGCTTTTAGTCCCATTTTTTGATAGACCTCCTCGTTGCTTTGTGATTTGCGCTTATGCGAATTATATTGAAGTGTTAATTTAATTTCACTTCCCAGTCAATCATTAATAAAGTCTTGATGGCTTGCCAAGAAGTACCGAATCAAGTTATTCGAGCTTAGAATGCATCCTCTGATCGCTGCAGACATTGTCAAGACCTGCCATTACTAATTTCAAGGTCACAATTCTGTAATGGCGCTTTGAGAGGCATGTGAAGCTAAACAAAACTCGAATAGAACCCCAAATTGCTTGAATTTGTACCGGGTTTAATTTTATTAGAAAAAAACAACAAAAAATTGTTAAATTTTGCATTAAACTTGGAGTTATTTTATCTTTATCTTTCCAGAATTTATCCGGAAGTTAAACTTTCATCTGCTGTCTTTTTTTCCCATCTCCTCACGCGTCTCAATTCCCCCCTTTTTATTGCTGTACTTTCAAATTGGAGGATCCCATTTATATATTTTATTTTGTGGTTTTGTCTTCTGCCAAATAAGTGTGCTACTTTGCTTCTTCTTCTTCTTATTTTGTTGTTGTTTTTTAAGCAATCTCTAGTATTCGGTTTCTCCCCCCAAATGAGACATATTTACCCGTATTCGAATAATTTTACCACTGTGTATATATATCCACTCTCTTATGTATGCATAAGCACCCACTTTACTCTGCTAGTTGCGATTTGTAATTTGAATGATTTATGGTCTCGCTTTGGTTTTTGAAGCAAATTAAATCTCTCTCCTCCCCCCCTTAAGGAGAATTTTTTGAGCATTTTCTTTTCAATTCTAACAATTTCATGCACAAACTAAGATCGAAGTAGTTTCTGGTGGCGTAGTGGTCATTGTCTATCGAGCTAGAGAGGTCGGTCGCTAGATTTCAATTTTTTTCGATTGGGACGATGGATGGGAGTGGGGAGATTGTTGACTCATTAGAGCGCAACTTCCGGACATCCCTCAATGTCAAACATTATCCAAATGGATGAGGAATGTACTCTTCTTTTGTGCGAATCGCTAGTAAAATATATGTCTTATGCTCTGTTTAGGG
>UZAE01012017.1:90272-100320 GCA_900617975.1 Rodentolepis nana
CGCGAAAACCGCCTAGCCTCTTCCCCCCCCCCCCCCTCTTCCCAACCCCCCCCCCTCATGTTGGTTCATTTCCTTCCACATACTCTTTAATAACCGTTTCCATTTGCATTCTATCTTTCAGCTGAAAGAATTCAATTAAGCATTTGCTGCCAATCTTATAATTTTATCATTAGAAGTACTTGGAAGTATCTCATTCCCTATAAAAAGCTTATTAAGTCATGCAGGATAAATCTATGGCCCTTTGTCACTCAAGTCCAAATATTGTTGTCAATCGAATGAATGGTTTTAGAAAAAAAGGATTTTGCATTCGTCAGTAATGCATTGGTCACTATACTTGCCTTGGATGTAGAGGTCACGAGTTCGGCTCCCATCGACTCATGACCCAGTGAGAGGAATGATCAACTGCACTGGTCCCAAAATGAGCGTTCGAAAGTATTTTCCCCAATCGGCCAACATTCATTTTAGGTTTATTTCCTAATACCAGACATTCTTATTCCATTTTTCCATTAAGTGTTTTGGTTGAATCATTTAAGCTTTAGAGAATGCTAATTGGTATTAATAATTTTACATTAAACTTTTGCATTGAGGTTGGTTGCCAGTCGTACGCGTATAAGATGGATATTTTGATTATTGTTTTTATTCATTTTTGATGATTATTAGCATGATTTTGCATGTTCCCTTATTTTAAACTTAAATTTATAATGAGGAAAGTAAAGAAGTGTTTGCCACGTATGAGAATGCAGTGTACCAAACTAATGGTACAACATCTAATTCTCAAAGAGGACAATAGTTTGGTATTAAACGCGGTCAGTGGTGTTCCGTTGACAAATGCATTTAGTTTTTACCAACTGTATTTAAATTAATGTATTTTAAATTACTACTAAATGTTTCTTCATGACTTTTTTATCTGAAAGTTTCATTTTTCTGCCTATCCGCTATATTATGCCTGTTTTATGATTACTCAAAGGAGACACTAAGATGTTCGGGAATTTTCTGTCTCCGACGGCGGTAAATTAACCTACTTCATACTTGCCTCCTGAGTTTTACCGCCGTTTTCCATAAAGGCTCCGACTTGAAGGATTTGTATATGTGAAATTACCAGGAAAAAATAATGATTATGTATTTAATCATTTGAAAATTGGTACTAGTGAGAAATTGATGAGGCCCATTGAAGGATGTTTGCGTAGGTGATCATGAGAACTGGGTTTCGGGAACAAGGTGGGCGAGGTGTCGGTTACGTTTTCGTAATAGGGGAGAAGCCTGAATTGCATTCCTGACTGGGATCAAGTCCAGTGTCCTTGTGTAAAATCAATAATCGATGTGCATATATATGAATGCTTAAATAATTATCGCACTTCACGCGTGCAATGGGAGTAACAGAGCTGATTCGATTTTGTGTTGACGGTGTGAGTCATAGCCCAGTAAAATCAACAGCTATATAATTCTTAATTTCTCTTTAATTTTCATCGAGTCCACATTTATTTTCTCTCTATCTTTTTCTGTCATATGAATAGAAGCACTTGTTTTTGAATCACGTAATTTAGCAACACAAGTGAATGTCAATAGTTTTTGTTTTAATTAGAAATAGGCATTTTCTTCTACTGCCACCCATTGCCTTAAAAATTAATTCTCAACCGAGATAACCTCTTTCTCTCCAAACTTTTGCGTCGAGTGCCTTGACACGAATGGAACTGCAGCTTCTTTCTCTTTAAGTCCAGATTTTCAATGCATTTTCACTATTACATTAACAATCGCAAAATGTGCGCTTCCTTATCCGCTTGTATGTTTGATGAGAGCATTAGTTGGTTGCTTTATTTTGTTCAGACGACTTATTTGCAAGCGCTAATATTGTCGGATTGACCTTAAGAGTTTAGTTGATTGGGGGGGGGGGGGGGGGGGGGGGNTGAGGCGCGTGTGTGGTGTGTGGGGGGGGGGGGGGGGGGGGGCAGGGGGTTAAACACGCAATTTTAGTGCAAAATCCTCACGCTATGTCCTGTTTTCTTTGCAGCAGCATCCCAATTCGGACACTGAACCGTCTAGGCATAAACGCACCACTCCAGGTAGAACAGCCAAGCGTTCGCTGACAACCGACCTTACTAAACCCGCCACCAAAGCTGCTATGGCCGCGATGCCACACGTCTCTCGATCCAACAGCGACCTAAAGCGCACCCTCCTTGCTTCCAGGCGCCTTCGCAACTACACTGTGAGCAATGGACCCTCAGAATATTTGAGTAGGGGTGGGAGCCTCTCACGTCTCTCCTCAGCAAGCAGAGGACGTCGGGATGGCGTTGGTGTGGAATCAGATGTTGAAGGAATTCTGAATAGAAGTCCCTCTCCCAAGATGGCTTCCAGTGCCATCTTTCCTCGTTGGGCCTCCAGCGTGGTAGATGTCAACGAGGAGAGCCCTTTTGAACCTCCACCTGTCGATAGAAATAATCAGTCACCCGATCTCGTGAGTTTAATTCGCTAACATCATTGAATAGGTCATCTTTTAGATGCATTAGGTTGGGTGGTCTAAATAGATATTTACTAATGCCCGATATATAAATTAGCCAAGTAAATATGAAAGGGCATAAGGTTTTAAAGGTGTGTAAAGAATGAAAGTAAGTACCAAGAAGTTTGAAAGGCGAGCAGGCTGAGAAAAAGCGGTTATCTTCGTATCACCGGTACAATCCTCCACTTCAATCTAGAACCATGAAAATGACTTCGTGGGGCTGTTCTTATCAAAGGTCAAATTCTTCCCATATTTTCAATAAAAATGCAAACCCTTCTTCAAACGCATTTTTGTGACGTATAATGGACACAAATAAGTCTAATTAGGATGAAGGTGAAAACACGCTGATTATATGATAGTTGGGTTTTTGCGCACATCGTGTTCAGTCTTAATTCCTGCAAGGTGTTTTGTCATGTCATGGAATTCAATACTCTTTGGAGCATATCCACCTCTGACTCTGGTTAAAAATTAGTATTAAAGACTCCAGAATGAGTGACCTTGACAATGTAATTATTATCTAAATCATAGCACTGTATTCTAGCAATTGAGGACCTAGTTATCTCAGCAGACGCTATTTTTCATCGAGTATGGGACTTATTGCGGTTACATAATGATCGATATGCCATCGAAAAAAAACATCGAGAAGATTGTTTTGGGTATTTTACAAATGAGCACTCAAATTCTTGTCTTCGTAGTAGGTTTAGACTTTTTTGAGTGTGTTCGATCAGAGTGTTTTAGGGCTTTCGTGATTGGTAGTTGGAAGGAAATATAACTGAACTCGTTTTATCATTTTCATTGCTATTAACTGGTAAATGCTTCAGCAGCTGGTAAATGGACAGTGAGCATGCTGAATAACTCCAAGTTAATGTCAAAATCTCTCGGAGTCAGCTCCAGTGCGTCCACAACTTCAAAGCGGGAGAGAGTAATTAAATATATCCCTTCAGTGTAATGTAGGAAGCGTCTGTTCTAGGGGTCGGTTTCACATTAATTAATTTATTTATTAAAAAAGGGGAATTTTCTAGCATACACTCATTGTGTTATTTAGTAATTCTATAAACAGCAGAAAATGTAATACTGACACTTTGGGCAAACTTTGTATAACTTAGTTGCACATTTATTATTCATGTAAGCAAATGTATTACTTTGTGTACAAAGCAATAGGTGGCCTCTTCCCTCTCCACCTGTGTACTATCGAACGTTGCTAATTAGTTTCGTGCACTTGTTATCCAAATGGTTATCTCATGAGTGTGGCTAAGCATAACTCCTCAAACTTGCATTCGTTTTAGTTTACCTGTTTGACAAGCCAAAATTGCATGTATAATAATAAAGTGCGCTTTGAAATATTCATGTAGGATCAAAAACGGGGATTGGAGTTGTTCGGCTTATTTTTTCAAGTTCTGCAAAATTTCTTTGTAAGTGCGCTAACATTGTGCCTTTTTGAGTTTACTAACTTTCCCCTGTCACTGCCATTTTGGGGTCGGATTTGGTTGTGTGTGCGCGTTTAAAATCATCTTCTAAACCACTTCTTCCCATTGTGATTGTGCTTCCATCTTAATTTGTTTTGAATTACCTTTTCAGATTGAGACAAATCTCTCTCTAACCACTAGTCTCTCTACTGATATCCTTTCGAACATTGACGATCTTCCTCCAATTAAACATCACAGGTTGGTTTCTTTGTAATAAAAAACGCGTTTCTTTAAGTTTTATATTCATTCCATGCGCAAACTGTGTTCTTTTTTCAGTAATAATGGCTTAATGAGTCGTTCTCAAATTGACGATTACTGTCCCAAACTCAGTCGCGTAGAGGAGCTGTATGATAATGAGGTTTGTTTATTTTAGGCAGAAAGTTACTTAAATTAAATCAGTAGAAGTAAACTTTAGTGTTTGTTTCGTTTAGATGGACCTGCTAACGCATGAGAGTGCACCGCAAAAGCGACCAAATGCACTGACCATTCGGGGGAAGACCTCGGCTAGAGCGAGCTGGTTGGAGCCGGATGCTGAAGGAATCGCAACGGCTAGAAATCAGGAAGATGATTTGCCACTTACGGGAGAACCAATGGTATTTCGTCGTCCTCACAGCACTATGACTCATTCTCGCTCCTCTGAAGACGTACGTTTTCGTGTTTGGTGTGATTTTAATAAGTCGGACCTTAGGATGAATGGCTTTTAAGAGCGGAATTTGATAAAACGATGTGAATATGTTCTTTATCTTCATTTTTTAACTTCGGTTACAATTAATTGTGAAATCTTTTGTAGAATGTCCGATTCCAGTAGACATTCACCTAACATATTTCCTATCAATCGAACTTGGTAAATGGAATGACAATTGCCATTGTTTTTTTGCACAATTTTAGTTACTCTTGGGAGATTTAGAAACTGGGATTATTGCACATTTTTCACTTCCTGTTGTTGAACTTTTTGACCAAATCGCCCACATGTTAGTGGCAATGGAAGAAGCTTTCACTTGCTCAAATTTTAATGGCTTTGATTGATAGGAAATAGTAAGTGTTATTGATTGTTTAAATTTTCTTCATTGCGCCACAGGAGCTCTCAGCACACACCAAATACGATGAAGTGGTCTTGTTATTATAGAGAGATCTCTTCCTATGCAGCCCAGCAGATCTTGGGGCTTGGATTGAATATTCGAGCAAGATGTGAAGATAGTTAAGGGGGTCAAATTTCAGAGTCACTCATAGTTAGAATTCATTTGACTTCTTGCACATGTGAATTTGAGGTGTTACCTGCTTGAACCACGCCCTCTTCTCTATTGAAAATTTACACCAATGTATTTGCCAAAGTAAGAGTGAAAATCCTTAAAAATGGTATCGAAGCATTAGGAATAGTGGCAAAGTCTAAAGGTTTTGGTTGGAGATGGTGAGGTAGGAACAGAGAACGCATACTGGGATGGTGGGGGGGGGGGGGGGGGGGGGGGGGAGGGGGTGAATCTAAGTTCTGGGTTCCTCAAGTTCTTTGCTTGCTACTTAATGACCTTATTGTCTAACATTCCTAGGTGCCTGAGTGTTAATTATTATCCTCAGTGTCTTACATCGATCGATGCGTTGATTGAAAATGAGAAGCTCTAGCTCACAAACCATCAAAACTTGTAAAACTTTAAACTTGCTAACACATTATAGTTGGAGAAATATTGAAAGGCCTACAGGCAAGAACAATAATTATAATCCAGTGAATAGGTAATATATTTCGGTTACTTTTGACAGGCAACAGAGGGGAGGAGGTGTGGGCATTAGCTGAGACCCAATGTCACAATTGATAATCTTTCTATCCCTCTTTTAGAGCTTAGTCAATCCTGTCTCCTCAACTTCTGAATCTGTCTCTACACTAAGTCTCCTCTACAGTGTACGTGAAGCTCTAGACGCTGCTGTAGAACAGCTGGCAACGACAGATGACGAGGCGATCAGCGACAGTCGAGAGTTCTTTCGAACACACTTGGAATGGCGTGTCAGTCGGCTGCGGAATATCCTCCAAGTTGAACCCCCTCTCTCCTCTTCCATTCATTCTGGCATCTCCTCCACTACCATGGAACAGCAGCAGAATGTTGAAGAGACAGCAGTGGTCAATCAGCTCATCGAACGCCTCATGCCGAGTATTCGAACTGCAATGACTGAGACGCTGACTGCGACAGCAACTACTGAACAGGTTGCGGACAGGAGGTCTCTGAAGGTTTCTGCTGACCCTCTGCCTGCGGAGTAGGGTGTTTGGTGATTGACTCGCTTGTACAGTATTTTATTTTGACTTTACCTCCTTTGACTCCTCCTTCTCCCTCCTGCTTCCGCCACTTAATTATGTACTTTTATTGACTTTTAAATATACATATATATACCCTTATTGGTAAAATTGCCAATGACTTATCATTTATCGGCTAGTGGATTGAATATTTTGTTATTGCTGCCACCCTTGACGTAGAAAGAAAAATTGACATGAAAAGAAGTGGAACATCGAGCTAATTTGACTGAGTGTTGCAAAGGGGTGGGGTGGGGAGTGGAGAGGCAATAAACCATAGCACGTAGAGTCTTTGTTCATTTGAAAAATAGCCCCACTGCGTCTCCCACTCCCGCATGTAGAGTAGTGTTCACCATGCTTCAGATTTAAATTTCACGATTTAACTTTCAGGTTTGTGGGTGGGATTATATTAACAATGTGCAGTATAATTTCTGCAACGGTCCCTAATTTGGGATCAATGAAATTACCTGTATTTTTCCAACCAGGACGGGTGCTATGAGCTTGCCTAACCCCATCCACGGGTCGGCCTCGTGGGGTGTGCGATAGACTTACCTCCACGTGGTGCACCCTGGGCAACGTATACTCATACGGCAAAAATGTCTATTATTCGGCAGTTGACTTCCGACTTCAAAACACCATCACCGCACTGTATGTCATATTCGACTACTTTACAGTACTCACCTCACCTTTTTCACTCTACCTTTGTGTCTGTCTCTTTTACATCTTTGAAACACTCTCCTTTTCCGCCCGATTAAGAGACCATTTCCGAGCCGTCCGTCCAACACCCACCCGTTTGAATATCACGCCCGTCTATATCCATAACGATTTGTCTACATGTCCTTTCGTTTTCGTTCGAGTGGATTCAGTGAAAAGACCCCTACAACCACCGTACGAAGGACCTTACAAAGTTCTCAAACGCAAACCAAAATATTTCATTCTGGACCGCAACGGCAACAAGGACTCCGTTAGTATCGACCGTTTAAAACCGGCTTACCTGGAGCGCCCTATAATAAATCCCGCGGTTAGGATTCACCCGTCCGGTCCTACAACCCCATAAACCGAAGAAGCTATACCAAACTCGTCCCCCCCCTCCCCCACCACTTCAGTCCCTACCCGTGGATACTTCGGCCTCTGCAGTTCCCCCTTCTGTCCCTCTTCAACCTGAACCCTATTACACTCGCTACGGCCGAAAAGTCACCTTCCCCTCCCGGCTGCCCGACTATGTACACTCGATATGTCGAGCGTTTTCTTTCTCCTTTTAGGTTCCTACAAACGCTCTATTGAAGGGGAGGGGAGTATTGTGGGACACGTCATAGCTTAACATGTCATCGCATGCCTGCACGCCAGGATTGGGAGGTGCAACTGTACAAACAGTGACCAATCGTTAACCTCTGTTTGTTTAACCTAATTCGCCATCCTGATCATGATTAAGCTACCGGCGTGATCACAGTTCACCTTCGGTATCTGGTGCATTAACGTATCGGTTATACGTCTCTGCTTCTCTTGACTCGGTAATTGGGAGAATCTATCACAAAGGTTTCTGAGACTTAAGCCAGGCTTTACTAACGTAGAAATCCGCTACACTTGGGACTTGATAGCATATTCGTAACTCATTACTAATGCATTTGATGTAAAAAGCATCTGCTTACTTAAACCCAAAATATTATATATTTCCGTGGTTTATTTAATCAGCTAAACTTTAATTGTGTTAAAAGCTGTAAGCTCTAGAAGTGCTAGTCATCTGACAGTCCCCCCCCCTCCCCACCCACCTCTTCCTATCACCTTCTCTGTCCGTTTTAAATGGTTCTTCTATACTTTCTCTCTGTTCTTTTCTAATGATATTGCATAACACACTCGTGGTCCACAATCAAAACGATCTTCTGATTTGAACCAGCCGGTTGCCACAAGTTCACGAGTTCTCTAGTTTTGCACTAGGATTTACCTCCACGAGACATAAATCTAAAAATAAAAATTTGCTAATGCAATCTGGGTAACTTCTCAAAGAACATTAGTACCAATAAAAAATTGACAACTAATGTGCTTACAGTCATTAATAATGCCTAAGATGACATTTTATGGTTCCCTAAGAGAGTTGTGCGATAGATTTACCTCCACTTGGTGCAGCCTGGGCAACGTGTACTCATACGGCAAAAAAGCCTATTAACCGGCAGTTGACTTCGGACTTCAAACTACTAAGACCCCACTGTATGTCATATTCGACTACTTCCATAGTACTCGCTATAAACTGGCAGTTGACTTCTGACTTCAAACTGCCATGATCCCACTGTATGTCATATTCGACTACTTCCACAGTACTCACATTATTAACTGGCAGTTAACTTCTCACTTCAAACTACCATCACCCTAAGCGGCAGTTGACTTCTCACTTCAAACTACCATCACCCGCACTGGCAGTTGACTTCTCACTTCAAACTACCATCACCCCTCACTGGCAGTTGCTTTCTGACTTCAAACTACCATCACCCCACCGTAAACCGGCAGTTGACTTCTGACTTCAAACTACTATGGTCCGACTATAGTTGACTTCGGACTTCAAACTACTAAGACCCCACTGTATGTCATATTCGACTACTTCCATAGTACTCACCTCACCTTTTTCTACCTTTATGTCTGTCTCTTAGGCATCTTTGAAACACTCTCCTGTTCCTCACCCCCTCTCGACTTTTTTCACTTTGAGTTTCCTTCCCCTCTGCGAAGCCTGAAGTCAACTAAAGGGCCAGTGATAACTATCAAGACGCCTGCCATTTAGTATAAATAAATAAATAAATGATTCCCTAAGATTGCTCGACAAAGGGTGTGGTACTGATCACCTTCAATATCTCCTTTACGGATAAACTGAAGAGGAAATTTGAGCATTGATTTATGAAAATAGTGAATAAGGCGTTTTAGTTGCTGTGCCCTGGTCAACAAAGTCACGTACTAAATATCCCTTTCTGTGCACGCCCAACGACTACCTCATTGGCACAATGTCTAGCAAATAAGATTGACGAAAGAACTGGGATCTCGCACCAGGGAGGCCCCGCGTTTCTGTTTCTCTACCCAAGAAGAAGATTTCGTAAAACTCCTGCCTATTCCTTTGATATAAATCTAGGCTTCTTCAAAAGCATTCCAATTCCAAGTGAAAGCAAAATGCCCGTAAATGGGAAACATACTTTTAAACTTCTAACAAAAAATGCAATTAGCTGTAGCATGAACCTAAAACCAACTAGTTCTTGATGAGTAAGAGGCGGTAATTGCTACTCTCTATTTTTAATTAAATCTTTAAAGATTTCAGGACGGAACTTTTTAAAATTTAATATTGCATTAACTGCAGGCGTACATGCTGGACGTGTATTCATTCAGTGGTCGTTGTCTGCAAAATTTAATACTGATATCTCGTTCCGCCAGCGCAAACATTTTTGCTTGGGAATAGGAAGATGGCAATATGGGGTGCGCGATAGACTTACCTCCAAGTGGTGCACCCTGGACAACGTATATTCGTACGGCAAAAAAGTCTATCACTCGCCATTTTGACTTCAATTTATTATGATTAGCTTGAAAAAAGGCTATAAGAAAAATCGCCCTCGTCAGGGCGAATCACAACGTCTTCAGATCCTCCAGGGGAATGCTGGAGGAATGTCACCGGACAAAAGATCCAAGTACAGAAAATCCTACAAACCTATGATGTAGACATTTTCACAATTATGGAAGCAAACATTTCGGATGACAAACTGAAGTACTACCGATTCCCAGGTTACACCCTGTACCTTCTACCGTCAAGTTGCAAGTGGAATCCTAACTTGAGTAAAAGAA
>UZAE01012018.1:0-19219 GCA_900617975.1 Rodentolepis nana
AGAGGGGGAGGGAAAAGAACAGTGTTTCAAAGATGTAAAAGAGACAGAGGAACACAAAGGTAGAAATAAGGTGAGGTGAGTACTGTGGAAGAAGTCGAATATGACATACAGTGGAGTGATGGTAGTTTGAAGTCAGAAGTCAACTATAGTCGGACCATAGTAGTTTGAAGTCAGAAGTCAACTGCCGGTTTACGGTGGGGTGATGGTAGTTTGAAGTCAGAAAGCAACTGCCAGTGAGGGGTGATGGTAGTTTGAAGTGAGAAGTCAACTGCCAGTGCGGGTGATGGTAGTTTGAAGTGAGAAGTCAACTGCCGCTTAGGGTGATGGTAGTTTGAAGTGAGAAGTTAACTGCCAGTTAATAAGTGATGGTAGTTTGAAGGTTGCCGGTTAATAGAACAACTGCCGGTTAATAGACTTTTTTGCCGTATGAGTATACGGTGCCCAGGGTGCACCACGTGGAGGTAAGTCTACCGCACACGCCCAGGGTGCACCACGTGGAGGTAAGTCTATTGCACACCCCATGATACCTATCATAACGCCTGCCATTTGAAAGTACGTTGTCCAGGGTGCACCACGTGGAGGTAAGTCTATCGTATTCTTAAGAATAATTGTTTAGAAAACCAGCAAGGGTTGAAAGTTGCCCAGGGTGCACCACGTGGAGGTAAGTCTATCGCACGCTGTCCAGGGTGCACCACGTGGAGGTAAGTCTATCGCACACACCCCTCCGCTTCCAAATAAGATGTTGATAGTGAAGGCATATTTCCAGGGTGCACCACGTGGAGGTAAGTCTATCGCACACCCACTTGGCTCTCCCCTCAAATTTCAACCCTACACGGATGGGCATAACTATCATAAAGCCTGTCATTTGACATAAATGCAAATATATAAATATATGTCTAAACTATGAAAATGAACCCATGGTAGGGTGAAAGATTAAGCTATAGCGCTATCGCAGAATTGTTAAGTTTTCTTCACATCTTTAATTTTATTAATTTGTGATAAACTATAGTTCTCAAGTTGTTGTCTCCCGATGGAAAGTAATCGTTTAGTTCGACACCTCTCCAATTTCCACTTTATTTCTCCGTGTCTTTTGAAAGCCAGTTAGCCTGTTCGAACAATCTCCTCCGTTAAACAAATAAAAGCGTGGATGGGAACCGCACTTGGACTAATTAGCTTCTAATTGGCTGGATTAAAGGTCTCTTATCCTCATCAAATCCGTGTGTCGTTCATCTTATAAGTTGAGAATCTTAAATAACTTTACCTATTTCCAACTTTCAATATTTCATCAAAGGGTAGGATGTTTTCTATTTACGTATCTCACAAATTCTTCCCATCAATAAATTTCCCAGAGTTCAGAGAGGAGAAAATTCGGGAAATAATCCATTGCAAACTCACCCTCATCCGCATACAGACACACACGCACACACACACACACACACACACACACACGCAGTGCACTTTGGACCTGCACACAGTCTATCGCATAACACCCTGACTCACAATTGGTCGCTAACTGAAAATTTGAGGAGAAGAAAAAGCATTGAATTTCAAGCTCAATTTTTTTTGGAGAAAATGAGGCGTATCGCGTCCACCAAAATCTTGAAAGTCCCAGAAATCTGGAAATGAATGCAATTATTGAATAGAGGTATCATCTTAATCTGGATTTGATTGATGGAAAAAGTGAGTTAATTTTTGCTCTACAATTTTAATACTACCCCAGTGGTCTTGTTGGAAGCTCTTAGCAACAGGACTCTAATGCCTCCAGCACCTCAAGAAGCATATCGCATACCATTTAAGTAGGGATAAGGAAAGAAGAGTTAGTCAAACATTGGCTAGTACCGAAGAAATGTAAGAATTTACCTCCATTATTGGAACGAAGCAAGGCTTTCAAGCGCGTAATTGGAAGGGGAGACTATTTTGGTACCTAGTATGGGAGATGTATTCGTGAATGCATTCCATTAGATAATTCTTGATGAAATCTCTACGCCATTCCAACGACAGCTCAGGTCATACTAATGTACAGTCTGATTAAGTTAGTAAGCATATATTAGAATAGTTTTCGTCTATCAATCCAACTGTATAAATAGTGTTAATTACTTGCATTTGAGTAAGAACACTTATGAATTCTCATTTTCCGATTTCTAATTTGGGCTCAATTTTATAAAAGAGGTTATCTTTGAACTTCTGTCAACCCTACGCACCAATGGTAACCAAACAAGGTATTTGGCAACTTAAATTGACTTCACTATGGATCACTAAATGTTAACTATCGTAAGGCATAAATAATCATATTAATTAGTGCCTTTTGTGTTCCAAAAAATTGAATTTGGTACTGAAGTAGCTATTATGAAGAGCATTTTTGTACATCAATTCCTTCGAAGCTTTGTGGAGAATCCAAGCTCCGATATTAGGTATACACTTAACTGATTGATGAGCAAAGGTTATATTTGTGTCTGGCTTTCTAATGAGCTCAAATTAATTTGTGTCAAAGCACAATTTACATGTACCTGCCCTTTGTCCCCTCAACTCGTGTTCAACTCCACTAGATATGCCCGACTAAAGCTGCATTTTTTGTAACAACTTCACTTGTGTACACGCGATTTTTTTTTGTCAACTGAAATGCAAAATTTAAATCAGAGTGACATATGCTGTGGCATTCGTGACGTCGTGGCAAAGTTTTGCATCTAAGGTTTTTTGCCATATTTTTTGCTTGCTTGTTGCAGTCCATTTTTATTTCCCTCCTATTCGAATGAGATGATAAAGTAAAAAAATAACTCTGCAAATTGATGTTAGACTTACCTCCACGTGGTGCACCCTGGGCAACGTATACTCATACGGCAAAAAAGTCTATTAACCGGTAGTTGACTTCTGAATTCAAAATACCATGGCACGACTGCTTGTCATATTCGATCGCTTTCACAGTACTCATCTTACCCTTTTCTCTGCCTTTGTGTTTGTCTGCCTCTTTTACATCTGTGAATCGCTCTTCTGTTCCCCACCCCTCGACTTTCTGCTACTTTGATGAACCTTCCCTCTGTGAAGCCCGAAGTCAACTAAAGGACTAATGATAGCTATCAAAACGCCTGCCATTTGAAATAAATAAATGTTAGTTTCCTTTTCGAACACTTGCCCTAAAGAATTTCCCGTCTCCAGAAATTATTAAGTAGAATTAAGCATTTGCCATACTTAATAATTTGTCATTCGATATCAAATTACACAATCAATCGAAAAATCAATATGCCACGAAGTTTTATTTAGTTTTCCAAAAACCGGAGCAAGGAGACTGTCACCAAATGTGGTCTAAAGGCAAATAGAGCATGGGTGGTTTGAATTCAAGGTCAAATTGAGGTAAACATACGTCTCCATACGCCTCACCTTTGTACTCTAAAAAGTAGATTGGTTCAAGTCCAAGTAAACACTGTGTGTGAAAAAAATGCCAGAATGCTTACCAATTTTGTATTTATTAGAGTTGCTGCATTGTTTTGCATAGTTTGAAGGTTTCACAGATGGCCTAGAGGCGTTAAATGAGTACTATAAGCTCTATTACAGAAATGGTGTATGCGGTAGCATGTTATCGCTTGATATTAGCATGTACCTTAATTATCATGAACTCAAAAATACCGCCCCATTTAGCCATTTAGAGCAAAATTAATGACTAGCTAAATGACAAATAACAAAATTACCTGATCAAACAGGATTCTATTTCAACTTGCAACCATGTATTTGGCAAAAAATATTGTTACCCATATTAATTTTCTCTAACTGTCACTAAAAAATTTGCTTTTGGGGGGGGGGGTGGTACTTGTAGATGCTCTATTCTGATTTGAAAATTTTTGAATAGAGATCTGTTTCAAATGATAAATGTTTACCATGTGTGGGATTTCAATGACATAACGGCTCAGGTAAATATAAGGCGATTGGTTAACAAATCATGCTCGAAATGCCATTCAATTACATCACTGCAAAACGAGAATGTTTAGCCAGATGAGTATCTCACTATTGTTTAAGCGAAACTATTAACTTGCAAAGCTAGCTATAATCTACTTAAGGATTGGATATCTCACTAAAACCAAGTTTCATGTTGTTGTAGGTATTGATAGTTTAAATCAGACTACCTATCTCAACACAATCAATACGAAACTTCAATTAGAACTAGGCTCTGTGTGTACGCATCTCATTGGTTACTTATAAATAAAAATATTTTAATATTGGAACCAAAGTTCAAATTTTTTTTCTGAGTTATTTTTCAAAAGGCAGATCTCACACATAGCTCCGTTTTACCTAACTGGCAACCCATTAAAGGATAAAAGTTAATTTAATCCCTTAATACTTTAATCAATAATAGCTCTGTAAACTTTACGAAATCGGAATTATTTAAAATTCTTGTCCATTTAAATAGTCCTTACCTATTTCTCCATGGTCAAATGATTCCAAATTCACTTGAAAATAAGGATTATTCAGCTAATACTACTGTGCAACAACACATCACATACTTCTCGGTATTCACTGTTATTCTTGGTGTGTTGTTTAATAAAATAGCAATAATAATACTAATTATAATAACTCTTCATGAAGTTAAGAAGAATATTAATCAGAGTTTATATCTAAATCACTCGTCTTACCTTTTCTCTGCGTTTGTGTCCTTCTGTCTCTTTACATCTTAGAACCACTCTTCCCGCCCTCTCAAATTTTTTCACTTTGATGTTCCTCCCCTCTGCGAAGCCCGAAGTCTGCTAAAGGGCTAATGGCAACAATCAAAACGCCTACATTTGAAATAAATCAACATCTAAATCACCTGGACATAGGCTTATATTATGCCTATACTTTTTTCATTTAAGTATCTTTAACCTAAAAATAATATCGAAGATTGCGGGGATGTATAGCATTACACATTTGAGTTTAAGTCCCCGAAATCAAAATCACTGCGGACCAGCTATTTCGGCCCCAAGACCTTCAAATAACGATCTTTGGAGCTATGTATCGAACCCTATTATGCTAATATCAGGTTCCAAGAGGACGAGGACTTCCCTTCTTCCATATATGTATTGTCTCGCCTTTCACAAATTAATTCAAATGCGTCTGAGAGTTACAGTCAAAGTTTTAACATTTATTACCTTTTTTGTAATTTACTGAACTATAAATTAGAATAAGTTTCAAACTTACAATGACCTAAAAATTGTTTGTGGAATCTGATTCAATCCCTGTATTAAATTTGAAGTAAAAATTTTTTCTGGAATAAATATGAGCTTTTCATATCTACTTTGACCTCACATCTCGCATCAGTTTATTTCTAGCGTGAAGTTTTCAAAAGGTCAAAGTGATCAGAAGATGCGATAAAAATGCATATTTTTATTTATTATAAGATGCTGTGCGCATTGAAATTTCTTGAACAAGAACCATCAATTCAACTCCAATGACCTCTGCATTTGCTTTCAGTTGAATGAGAAATGCCCACAAATTAGCACATTTGATGTCAGTTGAGAATTATTTCGCTGACATATCTCGCTATTTTTGGTTCACTTTATTCCAATTTAGAATTTTTAACGGTATAATCTGATTGTGTGCAGTAGAAGCTATGCTTCTCTGCAGAAAAGACACTTCTCGCATGAGACATCATTAACTTGATCGATTACCAATATATTGATATTAGTAATTGATGATTCAATAAGTGGTCAATAACCAAACCTGTCATAACCACTGGATTCAACTTCATGAAGTGAATCTAACGTTTATTGAGTGGATCTGATTTGATAGTTGATGCATAGGGTGTGCATAGACTTACCTCCACGTGGTGCACCCTGGGCAACGTATACTCATAAGGCAAAAAAGTCTATTATTCGGCAGTTGACTTCTCACTTCTAACTACTATGACCCGACAATCTGTCAAATTAAAACACTCCACAGTACTCACCTTACCTTTTCTCTACCTTTGTGTTTGTCTGTCTGCCTAATCCTAACCCTCCTCTCGAATTTTTCCCACTTTAATGTTTCTCCCCTCTGTGGGGCCCGAAGTCAGCTAAAGGGCTGATGATAACTATCGAAATGCCTGCCATTTGAAATAAATAAATAGTTGGTGCATAAAATGCTTTGCTCCTTTGATAATTTAGGGCATCACTGCAAATGTCCATGAACAGGAAGAATATATGATGAGACAGATGCGTTGCCATAAGATTTATCGTCATTAATTCCACTTACTTATTTTTGTTAATTATGAACTAAATAATAAAGGTACAATTCATAATTGTATTTCTTAGAAGTGGAATAGTAAAACAGTATTCAATAACTCTAAAGGAAAGTTTCTATTGTTTCATCCTATATTCAATAAATTTGGCAACACTTGAAGGTAAATTAGTGAGGTTGAAGTAACAAGAAAAGAAATTTTACAAAAAATTAAAATGAGTGCTTTTTACTCAGTCATGAGTGGATTCTAAATTACATTTTCTGCCTTAGATAACGCAAATATTTGAAATTGCAAATTCACATCTATTCTGTCTCTGCAAATAATTTCTGTATTTTTTAAATCTATTTCACTGATTTTCGTTTACTACTAAGATTTCCTCTATTATTTACATTTATAAAGCGGCGTTTTTAATTTTTGTGATCGTAATGAAAGTAAACACAAATGGTTAACTGAACACTAGATCTCTTCATAATTGTGAAGTTAGAAAGAATGCTTAACTTTTTGCAGCAAGATCATATTTAGCGACTTTGTCTAACATTTTGCTGTCAAACGAAATTTGATGGTATTTCCAAATAGTAGTGCACTTTTTCCCTGAAAAATAACTTGACCATGGTTGGCATTTAAGTCTGCCTTGACCTTACTAAACGTCCCGTTTGAAATATGTAACTCGGAAGTTGTGAGAAAATAGACAGTTCTAAGTGTGCCAGTTACTTTCAGTTCAATCGATATCGATTTTAATCGTATCCCACGCAAAAAAGTCGATCAATATTTCGACTACTCATTTACATTCGCAAGCAATTGAAAATTCCACCACAATATACACAATTTCTTTTAGACCTTTATTCATTATTTTATAAGAGAATAATCACACGAGAAAGGCTATACATTGCCTGAGTATTTATAAAAAAAATGAACGTATAAAGTGATATAATCGATGACCTGTTGGGAGATTAGGTTTGTCTAGTTTTTTTCTCACTGATTAACAATAGCGAGAAGGAACTTTCTATAATCCCCTGAAGTGTCGCCTTTGATCATATCCTCCAATGATTTGCCATATTTGTTGTGAAAAACATCTTTAATATGGGCCAAATCAGTCTGAAATAGAGTAAATAAAGGACATTTGTGTTTATCAAGGCCATAATTGTCTAAATTAATAAATAAATAAGGCGAAATGTATGTCTACCTCTGAATGCACAAGAACTAGGCGAATTAAATTATCGTCATTAGTTCCCATTCCCTTCATGCTCTTGTAGAACATTTCTGCAACTGTTTCGGCCCTATTTGTGGCAGTTTGCACCATAATAAAAATAAAAAAGAAGAATTAATTAATTAATTAATGCTGATAAGTAAGAGCATATCTAACATTTATTATGCCAATATTATATGTAAATTGAGTCAATAAATTTGAAAATATGAATTATGTTTGTGCTGTTAATGAAACGCAGATATTTTATATAAAATAATAACAGTGGGATAAATGGCACATTTTTTATATTAATATAATGGGGGATATTGATGCAACTCGGCCTTATATTGGCAGTAACATTTCAGCCAAATTCGGAGTAGGAACTTACTAATTCGAATAAGTGCTGTTCTATAATCTCCCGAAGTTTCCTTTGTAATAGCTTTAATTAAATTGTGGCCATAATGCTGCAAATAAAAAACAGTAAATGACTTCTCAGTATATCTTTTCGATTGAATAATCAGTTGGAAGAACTTCTCACATCAACGTAGAAATTGTCAACTTTACGAAGATGCTCCCAGCTTCGATTGCCAATAATTCGAGTGAAGGCGCTTTCATCAGTTCCGCTTCGCCTGAGGACAAATTAAAACAGAAAATTAGTAATTTTGTCGAAGTATATTAAACCAAATCATTTTTTGCAGTATTCTCTTACGCTTCACCCGCTTTGTAGAGGTCAAATGAATCGATCTTGGCTTGTGCTTCATCACAACCCTCCTCACGACATGCCTGAAGCAGGGCAACCAGAAGCTTTTGAAAGTCTCCGGAAGTGTCACTCCTAATGTCTTTCTCCAGATCCCTATCTGTAAAGGGGTTACGTTGATATTTCTCAGTAAGAGTTTGACTAAATCTATCCATAATGCTTACTCTTCTTCTTCTTCAACTCCAAAACTGAAATACGGAAATTTGAAGATGCATTTCACTTTCAAAGTGTGAATTTTTAACTGTGCACACAGTTGAATAGACTTACCGTCTAGGTAGGCTGCTCTGATTTCCACTATTTCTTCTGGAGTAGCCGTGCAGAGAACATCGATGAGCATCAATTCATCGGTGCCTGCCCTGTCGATGGCCTTGAACAGCGCGGTAGCATTAACATGGGCCCTATCATTGAAAGACCACAGAACTGCCTGTTCAAATCTCCCGCTTAGCTCACTCTTCAACTCCTTCAAAAGATCCTATGGGGCAGTGAAATCAGATTCAGTACAAAGTCCCCCATGGCATGTATTTAAGTGGGCAAATTTAACACAAAAAAGTCACCTTTCCGAATTGGGCCTTATAGGTTGACATAATGTCTAGCCTTTGCGCTGCTGAGCGATAGGCGAGAATGTCAATTATTGCCTTTTCATCGGTTCCTTTAAAACATAAGAATGGAAGCAACTTTCAAGATCAATTAATGTGTCTTCGGTGTGGGTTAAGTAATATATTTATGACTTGCCGATTCCCTTCATAGCCTTCTCCAAGGCCTTACAATCCTCAACGGCATTGAAGTTTCCAAACGGTTTGATGCAAGCCATCTGCAATGAGACAAGAAGAGGAAATGAGATTTACTCTGGATTGTTAATCAATAATAAGTAGCATAGTTTTACTTTTCTCCAATCTCTATTAGTGTGGACTAAGCAAGAGGTCATGCATTAAAGTGCTTAAGTATCCAAAACAACGCACAAATAAGCCAACCACGTGTGTGCCAGTTACTTTGTTGGAGGTTCTCTCTTTGTTTAGATACTTCAGGTTTGCAAATGTTCTTTTTAAATCGCCACTAAACACGAGTGCCTTGAAAAAGAATATTGTGTAAAATCTGGCTGATTAAGGTTAAATGCTATTAATACTGCATCCATGTTTTACCTCATGGGCGAATTGCAACTAAGTTTAAATTGCAATACTAATAAATATGTCACTTCTTATTTGGAAGATGAATGCATTAAAGAATTGTACAAATTCAGGTACCGCTATATGATATATGATAATTTTTGAGAAATGCTCACTACATTTTCCAATCCCTAACAATGTCTACAAGTCACATGACTTCTTGCTGAATTGGTAAATGTGCCGTTTATTTATGGACACTGATTCATTTGAGTAGATGGAATTTGGTGTCAATCGAAAATGATATTCTAATAATCATTAACGCTCAAAGTCTACGACCTCATCACAGAGTCACATCTTTGGGTCACATGATATTAAAAAAAATACCCTTATTGAAAACCGACTGAAATCAACTTCTTATTTCATTCCATTGTGTTAATGGAAAATTAACCCTCACAATATTTAAAATGCTGAACACCCAAATCTATCGATGTGCAATCATTGATTGGGCGCAATATCACTACAGATTACGAAAAATCAATTATGGAAATATTGGTATTTAGGTCAGCAGTATTAAAATTACCTATTCATTTAAAATTGGCCTTGTTTTTTTAACATCACATACGTACCTAGGCACCTTTTATGTCAAAAATCTTTGGTGAAAATAGTTGTTTGGGGAAGATTGTTTGAATTTAAACTCACGACGTTCAATTTATTTTATTTATTTATTTTACATATTCATTAACTGACTGCACATCACAATTACTAATTTAACGGATTAGTAAAAAGTTGCTTATGAAGTCTTATTGTCCCTTCGATCACAAATAGACAAAGAGGATCACGGAAATATGAGAAATTCGTTAGAGACGGCAATTTTGCTTCAATTTTTCCATGAGGAGTTCTCAACCTCCGTCTATAGACCTAAGGATGATTTAGGTACATTTGGTGGTTCGTCCCACTAACTCATTCCAAATTTTTTACCAACGGCTATGATGTACATGCTAGCAACGTAACAATCTTGTATCCTACCCACTTTAAATTTTTGATTCCTGCTCATAGAGTTAACATTTTGGTAGATACATGGGCAAGTTTTATGGGAAACTAGAGATATGAAAGAAAAGTTTTATTTTATTCGTAAGATGATGAGTGACAAATTGCAATGATTTTAAATTTACACGTTGAGATTTACTTCTTTAAATCAAGTGGCCTTCCAGTGGAACAGTCGGAGTTAGTCGCCAGTTGAAAATCAATTAAATATTCCCCCTGCCCTCCCTCCCCCACCCACCCACACAAAAATAAGTGGGACATGTAAATCAGTAAAAACTCTTGATTGCGATAATAGCTGTCTAAGTTATACGTCATGATTGAGCATATCCATGGAGCCTGCTAATTTTTATTCAATAAAGCTCTGAGACTTACCATGCATTCCTCTAACATTTCGTCCATTCAAATGGCTAGACTTATTTCAGTCGTAAACGGTATGATTCTCCTCAGCATTATTTCAGTATACACAAAAAAGTACACTTTGAATTCTAATCACCAGCACATATAATAAGCACATAAGATAATTAAGTACCATGTATGCAGTGTTACATATGATCGTCTGTCCTAACGAATGAGACGTTCGTTGTTTGGTATCCTGCATTGAGAATGCTCAAACGATAACAGTCAAATCTGGTTAAAGAGAGAGAGATGGTAGAACGAGTTTTCCCCAAAGGAACTGATTTAAATATTTTTTTTCCTTTCAGTGTAAGTCCTCTTACAGTTGTCCTTAAGGAATTTTGAAAGACATTTTCATGAAAATAATGAACAAATATGGGCCGCGAGAGAGACTTACCTCCACCACGTGGTGCACCCTGAACAGCGTATGCTCATATGCTAATAAAGTCAACAAACCGGCAATTGACTTTTGACTCCAAACTACCGCGACCCCACTCTATGCCATATCCGACCACTTTTGCAGTGCTCAACTTACCTTTTTCTCTACCTATGTGTCTGTCAGTCGCCTTTAAATCTGTGAATCACTCTTCTGTTCCCCCCTCTCGACTTTTTCTCACTTTGATGTTCCTCCTTTCTATGAAGCCCGAAGTCAGCTAAAATGCTAATTATAACTATCCAAAAGCCCGCCATTTGAAAAAATAAAGAAATGATCAAATATCGGCTCATTTAAATACAGTTTCGGGGTAAATTGAATTTTACATTAATGAATTCATTCTAATAAAAAGGGTAACGTAACTTTATCGATTTATTCATTTAATGTGCACATAAAACAGACTACATTAATGAATATACCTTTGTGAAAATAATTTCGTTGAGATATGTAGAAAATTGCACATACTTTTGAATACTTCACAAAGTTAAGATTGTTCGCCGATAATGTCAATACTATTCTAGAAAACTCTAAAGCCCGTATATCATAATGCAACCTACAAACATGTCATGTTTAACTGTTGAATAAATTTTCGCAAAACACCACCCAATATCTGAGTATGTTATTAGATCTAAACGGTTTAAAATCGATTACTGCGTTAAACCAAATGCCACTTCTAACAAAAAGAGTATGTACATAGTACACTTTTAATTCTACTAAGTAGAAAGTTTGGGCCTTGAATACCTTTAAAGAGTTCCATATAATTCCACATCTTGGCGTCTAAATGTGCATTTTTGCCATTTTTTTCTAATTAATTATTAAAAAGTTTCAATTGTCTCAGAATTGCATCTGACTTTTTGCCTCAGCATAGTTAAAATAATCAAGCAAATTGAATTGGAAAAGAGGAAGCATGGCCATTGGTGGTTGAAATGTGACTTACTAATGACTATTCTAGATGGGTTAATTTACGGGAACGAGACAAATTTGTTCAACTTTGAGTACAAAGATGTTGATGAATTATTATTATTATTGTTATAACATTTCTACGTTTTCCAAGAGCATGGGGATTGGCCTCTTCAGAGTCTCTCTCTCCTCAACTTGAGTGTGAATGAATCTCTCCTTTCTGTTGATTGCATACTGTTTTGTCTCCTTAACCATTTGTCATTAACACAATTCACTGACTTCCATCAACTAGAGTGTTGAACTTATATGGACAAATCTACAAAGGATTTTTAACCAAAATCCAATGCAATAGATTTTTTTTAATAGAAGCTCCATTTGCACTCCCTTCATCATTTTTCATTTTCCAGCACACCTCAACCGCAATTAAATAACTTGATGGGTAAAACACGTGGCTATTTATTAGTCAATTTTAAGAAAAATTATTATTACCTTTGTCAGTTCCTATATTTAATTACCACGTAGAATTATTTGGAATCATTTAGTAAAAATGCCACTAAAACTTTTAGGAAGTGGGTTGTTAATCGGAATGATCAATATTTCTTCCAATTTTTTTTTCTATTTTAAACCGTCTAGAATTTGGTGTTAGTAATAATAAAATAATTTTAAGGTCATGCCATGGGAATGTCCTCAACTTACCATTAAAGTATAACTTAATGGACGATCGGCCAATGAAATCGTCACTTGTGGAACTATAAAACCACATCCACCCTGAAGCTTTCATTTAATTTTGGCGCGAAATCAAGATTAGATTTCCACTGCCACCCACACAAAGTACACCCGTTTTTAATTCTCCTCTTTATTTAAGTATTATTTAATTGCTGAATATTTTAATTTTTATCAGAGAGAGGCGTTGGATATTTGAAAAAAGTTTACATTTTGGGAAATACAATGCAGTCTGGTGCGACTGTAGTACCCGTGGCGAATTTGAACGCGAACGAAGATGCAAACGAGTTGGAAAAAGCAATGAAGGGTTTCGGTAAGTCTTATTTCCATCCATCCATTGCTCCATATCGAACGGTACATGAACAGTGCATAATTTTATCAAATGGCGGACATTATGATAGCCATCATTAGACCTTTAGTGGACTTCGGGGTTTACAGAGGGGAAGAACATCAAAGTCTCAAAAAGTGGAGAGGTGGAACAGAAGAGTGATTCACAGATGTAAACGAGTTAGACACAGAAGTATGGAAAAATGAAGTGGGAGTACTGTTGAAGTGGTTGAATATGACATGCAGTTTGAAGTCAACTGCCGGTTTATAGCCTTTTTTGTCATATGAGTTTAAGTTGCCCAGGGTGAACCACCTGGACAGTGTATATAACAGATTAGTAAATAAGAACAGCAATTAAGAAAATGAGCCATTGAACAGAACATTTATTTGGGAGATGCATCACTGCATATGAACTGTGAATGGCTCATCTTTTGAAGCTTATCAGCTGATTTATTGTTACCTTCAATTCTCAAACTCCAACTGATATTCAGTTCATATCTAAGTGTAAATATTTTGGTCAAATATGGATTCTTTAAGAAGGAAGTAAGAGCGAAAGTTTCCACACTGTAGTAGATCAATTTCAAAACTCCAAGGTTAAAATTATATGCTCCAGATCACTTAATTTCTGCAGTAACATCTCAGAAATATATTCCATTCATATTCAAACGCTGTTTTTCACTAGGAAATTGGTGTCGATATTTAGGCTGTGGCGAATGCAAGGTCTATTCTATTGCCAACCAAGAACGTTAGTCATCTAGTACTAAATATCTCCCTGAATCATTAATGTAATGAAGTCAATTTCAGTGATTTCATTCCCTAATTTAAGTTAGAGAAAGCAATCTTAGCATAGCGGTAGACTTCTAGACTTCAAAACCAAGTGATGTCTGGCTAAAATTATATAAATTATATAAAAAGGGTATCTTCCCTTAAACTTTGTTTAACTCTGAGCCACACATTTCAAACTTGTAAGGCTAATCCCAATTCTTACATTTTTCTGTCCACCATCTGATCTATAGACCTCTCCCTCATAACTGCTTGTTTTCGCAAACCCTGTATTTGGGGTATGTTGTTTGCCTATTAGAGTGCTCGATTTCTTCATACTTTTGTGCATATTTGAAGTACTGAGCCGAACTTCAGAGATTCCCCTTTTGTGTGAGCAGAGATTGAGCGGAAATTTTTCGGTTAACATTGTATCAAAACTCTATTGCGAGAATTATAATAAATAAATAAATAAATCGAAATTTGAAATCACTCTAATGTTTACACCTAAGAATAAGCATTACTTATAAGGTAGGCTATTCAAATGTGTTGAGTGAGTAGATGGGACCATTTAAATTTAATTTCCCTTTTAAATGCAAAATAAACTCGATTTCACTTGGGAATTTTAGCGATTTTCTTAATAGGTTAGAGAGGAATTTGTGAAAGATTGGAACTTCACAGGTTTTTCCTTTCATTTACATCTTTTTATCTCCATTTTACTTTTTTACTTACTGTGTACGTCGTGATGAAAAAATCCATTATATTGAATTCTGTCTAATTAACCGGTTAATTGTTAAGGTATAATTTGGACTGTAGATAGTACAAGGTTGCAGTCAATTCAAATTCTAACAGTAATTATTATTATTAACCTGAAATAGAGATTAATAGCGTGGATACTGCACATAGAGGTTTAAGCCTAGTCATTAGAATACAAGCAATATTGCGCCCACGACCCCACTTGCACGCTATGTGATCAGTAGCACAGTGCAGTAGTACAGTACAGTACAGTAGTACTGTACAGTACAGTACAGTACAGTACAGTAGTACAGTATAATTTGGACTGTAGATAATACAAGCAATATTGCGCCCACGACCCCACTTGCACGCTATGTGATCAGTAGCACGTTCGCACCTTCCAGACGCTTCTAGTGCACGTGAGCTTTCTTTCTTCATCCTTGGCAGTGTTATGCTCTCCACAACTTGCAGATGGCCTTAAATTCGATTGCTTACTTTAGGTGGGATTTTGCTGTGCATGTTTATGGCTCTATATATATATATATATATATATATATATAGAGGCAGTACTATAGTCTTCGTTTGCCCCAAATGCTGCTCCAAGCCTATTTTTAACCCAATTTACATACGTCCACGTGGAGTGCGGATTGGAAGGTTGTTCAGGCCATTTCGCAAACTCACCTCCAGACAAAATTGCAAATGCAAATCTTTTGCAATTGGAATTGGATATATGTGACATTTTATGTTGTTTTTTCAATGCTATTTCAAGGCACAAATGAGCAGAAAATAACAGAAATCTTTGCAAACCGCACAGTTAACCAAAGAAGGGAAATCGCAAAGGCGTATAAAGCTGCTTATGGAAGGGTATGCAATGAATATACACTTCATTTGGCATTAACAAGTTCTCTCTATTTGATTGATACCTAAATTTTCTTATTAGGATCTTCAACAACGCTTTCAAAAGGAACTCAGCGGCGATTTTCGTCGAGTTATTCTCTACTCTTTTCACGATAAGTGCCACGTCAATGCTAGAGCCTGCTATAGAGCCATTAAAGGAGCTGGAACTGATGAACAAATCCTTATTGATGTTATTTGCACATCTGATAATTTGGAAATAAGTGAATTAAAGAAGGCTTATAAAAAGAGTATGTGAATTTCAAGAACCTTTTAGTATTCAATTAAGTAATAGGCAGTGGACATCACAATCCCCAACCAAATTAGGGACTTTAACATTTAGAAAAAATAAGGCGATTTCTTAAGTATCGGAAACATGACAGTTTATATGCGGAAGTTCAGTGAAAATGATTTATAAATGCTCCAATTTGTCTCATTAACTCTGCGTTTTCGTGTCTGGAATTTGGCCATTAAATTTCTTTCTAGACACCATTCACAGACCATTTTTACAAGGCGTTTGAGACGGGATGCTAAATATTGGCTGCATTTGAGGGGGTGTTAATATTTTAGCCTGAACTGTTTAGCTCAAACCTCAAGAGCTCCTAATCCACTCATGTATCACGTTGACCTTGCAACTAGGTTACCGTAGAGTAAATCTAAATCAGCTGAAATTTGGTAGCGTGAAAAAAATCGATAAGGCGCCTACGCACCTAGGGTGAGGGCGGGGAGGGGAGGGGGGGGGCGAGATTCCAAATTTGTGAAGAAATCATTGGCAGACCTTAAACAAATTCTGAATTAGCCATATAGTTATAAAATACTCGATTAATGTGTCTTTTCCCTTTGCCATTTGATAGAAATTGAGTATTAAAAGTCAGAAATCTTTCATATGTAGTTAAAACGACTCTCTACTCATTCTACTCAGTTTCGTATGAAATTGCGACTAAAATTATTCGTATTATAATGTTATTAGATCTCATTACTCTTTCATTATTGTTTTGTTTTCTTATATGCCAGTACTTCTGGAAGAGAGACAAAACGGTAAGTATTGGAGACATTTGTACCAATGTGATCCATTGAATGCGTAACCAAGATTGGCTATTTAAACACCAGCTGTGAAGCGTAGCCTAGAAACCGATGTGAAAGAGGACGTAAGTGGAGATCTCCAATTTGTTCTGGTTGCTATCTTACAAGGCAAACGCGAGACTACGTTGAATGAAGCTCAAGTTCGGGAAGATGCGGAAGCGTTCTATAATAGTGGTGTAAAGTACGTTTTTCCATTTGAATGCTTCGCTTTTTGTCTATAAAAATGGCTGAAGCCATAAAACCTTTGATGGCTTAAATGTTCTCTTAAGAAAGTCCTAGGTTGTAATTCCAATCGAAGCTTTATTTGTTGCCAATTTATTTCATAAAAATTAGCCAGTTTCACGCAATTTGAAACTTAAGAATTTTCAATCCTGTAATCTGAATCAAAACTATCTTTATTATTATATAAACAATGTTTTATATATTTTTTTAGGAAATTAGGGACGGATGAATCAGTATTTACTCGAATTTTGGTTACTCGAAGTTTCAAATCAATCCGCGCAATAAATAAAGCTTACAAAGAGGTCGGTCGATTGCATGTATCTATAAATCATTTTCCTCTTTAAAAATGAAATCTACTTAAATACTTTTCAGTAAGCTGCTATTTGAATAAGATCGCTAACCCCTGTTATAATTTTTAATTACGCTATCTGAAATAGTTACTAAGTGTGACTTTTTTGTACCTTAGTTGGCTGGCCATGACTTACTCAAGGCGATAGAGAAGGAGACTTCTGGGGATTATAAGCGCTCCTTAATTACTATTGGTAATAATTTGAACGTTATGTAAAAATGTTCCTTCATTTTCCATTTGCGTTTTAGTAAAGACAGCTATTAATAAAAATGAGTGCATTGCGGATATCCTTTTTAACAGTATGGCTGGAACGGGAACTCATGATGAAAATCTGACTCGAGTTATCATGGCGTATTCGGAAGTGAGTCCATCGCAATCATCTGCCTAATGATCCCTAATCGTTGCGTTTGTAGCGGATTGCTACGCTAGTAAAGCCTGACCGGCTCAGAAATCTCTATGGCAGATTCTCCTACATCATCTAGCTAGACTCCCAGAACCAGCTAAGCTATAGCGCAGCTATGAAAGGAAACAGACGTGTAGCACGGAGCACCCTTATTAAGTACGAGTATTGCGGATGAAGTGTACACGCAGGGAGCTACTCATGATCGGGATGGGGGATTAGGTTAAACAGAGGTTGATGATTGGTCACTGTTTGTACGGTCGCTGCACACAGAGTTGTACGGCGCACCTCCCAATCCTGGTGGGCAGACATGCAGGCATACGATGGCGCACAAAGCGATAACGTGTCCCACACGTTCAAAAACGGTCTGTTAGTTTTATAATTAGAAAACCTATTTGGGAAGTTAGCGACAAATTCGAACAATAGTCTTTTATTGGCAGTATTATTTGTCAATCAATAATTACATTAGGCTTTAAAATCTTGCGGAATAATGATTATTTCGGTCCTTTAATTTGCCATTATTTTTCCTATTTGGCAGACTTCTTTGGCGGAAATTCAAAAAGTTTTCGATTCAAAGTATACGAAAACAAGCTTGTGTCAGATGATCAAGGACGATACATCGGGTCACTATAAGAAATTCCTTCTCGCTATTCTTGGCGAAAAATGAAAGTCCTACGCAAATCGCGACCATTGTTATCGCCATGGTTAAACAGTATTTGTCATATTAAAAAAGTGGACTTTGGTATGCCGTTGAACGCACCACTATGATTACCATGGCATAAATCGTTCTTTTTCCTATCTTTTTTCCCAATATAATAAAATATTTAAGTAGCTGAAATCATGATTTCTTGACAATAATAACACTAAACAATGAGGGATTAACAATTATCTTGAGAATAACGCTGAATAATTATTGAATTAAGCGAATGGGCAACAGTAGATGTCGTGAACGATATTTTACTTTAGTTCTCAGCAGTTAAAAATAACTCTTTACCAACTGCAGCTGAATCTATGATCTTAAGTTTTAAACTTTTCATTACTTATTTCATATTAAAAAAAACTTCTTTATTTTTTATATTCTTATATATATGTATGTGGGCGTGTGTGGTTGCCCTTTATTTAATATGTGAACTTTGTTCTTTTATTAAACAAGATCATACTAAAAATGATCTCATCTGATATTTTGATTTAAGACGGCTATTTCATAAGCTGACATAAAATAATAAATAAAATATACTAAAGTAATGAAGGTACTATTTCTGTGCGTGTTCTAATCTTCCCTCCATTAGGTGTATTCTCTATAAATTATACAAAGTTAATGATAAATCTGCTTTAGCTTCTATCTAAGCTTCTAATCAATCATCTCGAAGGTATCAATGAATGTCAGATATATCAGGTAAATATTGGAGAGATGGTGTCAAGTTGGAAGGATGTACTTTTATGAGAGCGAGGGAAATTCGTGCGCCTCAGTTCACGTTTGGAAAACACGCTTAAGTGTAAGGATTGAAGGAAAGTCGATCCGTTTTGATAACATATGCCGACTTCAAGTGTCAATTTTTATAAACGATGATTTCTACTGTGTTTCTTTTCATTTCGATCATTACCTTCTTGCACTTTCTAAATCAAATAAATTTTTTCCAAAAAGGGATTATATTCCTTTCTTTATTCTCTTAATTGATAAACTAAATACTCTACAAGTAACTCTCCATTACACGGGCACATGCATCCCT